>QEPC01009912.1:700407-710511 GCA_003113815.1 Sphenodon punctatus | reverse complement strand
TGGGGGCTGCCTTTCCTCTGCGACCTTGGTGTCTCTGGCCTCCCCCTTCCCTGGCATTGTGTGGGGTTGTGCCTGTGCCCTGTGCTTAGTGCGTTGCAACAGCGTAGCAGCTAGGTTGTCACTGCTGGACAGCGCCTCTCCTTTCAGTGCCTTCCGACCCTGCCTCCTGCATGCGCTTTGGTCACTGCCACTGTCACCTCTGTGGCCCTTCTCCGTGCACGGTGTTTTGGGGGTGCCATGGGCAGTGGTCCTAGCTGGGGGGGGCTGGGGGGCCCCCCACCCTTTATGGGACTCACGTTTTTGTTGTGTGCAATGTGCTCTCTCCCACCTTCCCCCTCTCCGGTTTGGGTCCCCCCACTCCCTCTCCCTGCTTGGTTCCCCTGTGTGCTTTTGTAGGCTGTGGGCGGGGTCTGGGGTTTGAGGGGATCTGTGGCACCCAGCTGTCTGTCCAGTGTCTTGGGGCTTGACTAAGGCTGCTTCTTTGCATCTCTTGACCTTCTGGCTCCCTCCTGCTCGGAATCTGGCAGCGTAGGGGCGGGGCTTTGTTTGCCCTCGCTCAGCCAGGGTGTAACGTCGCTCAGCTTGGTGTGCTTTTCCCTCTGCGTGGTGTACGAGCTGTCCGTGTGAACGTTATGGGTGTGTGCTCAGTGTAGCCCTGGGTGGGTGGGTGTCTGATGGGTGGGCGCCGGACCCTCCCCTGACTTCCCACACACCCCCACATCGTCGTCTGTGTGAACGTCTCCCAGCACGGTGCCTGTGGTTGTGCTCACCCACCCACCCACCTCCACCCACTGGGCATCCGTGTAAAAATGGCCATAGTAGTTCAAGAGAAGTACAAGTACAGGTCACGGAGGTGAGACCCATCTCCTGCTAACCACTCCCAACTACCAATAGCTAGGTAACCCCAACATATAAGCATTTATGGCTCTATTCTCTAAGAATTTATCTAGTTCCTGTTTGAAGCTAGTTATGGTGCTGGCTTTCACAGCCACCTCTGGCAACGAGTTCCACAACTGTATTTCCCTTTCTCTAAGAGTAAGTCAGCGTATAGCTGTCAAACATACCTACGTTAGGAGGGAGGGGTCACACCACTATTTTACATGACTTCCCTGGATCTGGCACTGTTCCCCTCGTGGGCTCAGAGTCTTCCATACAACTTGTGCCTTCCTCCCCAGATGGCACAGCCTCCTATATGCCAATATGCAGAGAGACCCGGATAAACTGTGCCCCTCCACACACATCTGGTGCTTCGACACAAACATCCGATGCCACTGCAAGTGAAGCGTGGTCCTGTCCCAGATGTGGATGCTGGGGGAGGGGCAGGGAGGGACAACTTTGTCTTTTGTTTCCCAGTCAACTTCGTTGCTTGCTTGGGAGAGAGAGGATAATATCAGATCATTTCTTTCATTGCTTCCTGCTTCCTTTTAGTATTCATGAACAGTTGGCACCCCTAATGGGTGGGCTAGTTGCTATTTATTATGCACAGCACATTTATTAAGTATTAATACACCCAATTCAAATTAGTCACCTTCTTAGGTTTTTTAGTTCTGGTTTTTCTGCATTGGCTCAACTGGGGGTGGGGGGTAGGTGTCAGTGGGAGGGGGGTAGGAAGGGGAGAAGCACCACCCGTTCACCCCTCTCGCACACAAGGGAGCTCTGTTTGCGAAGTGCGGGGAAAGGAAGCCCGTCAGGATAGTGCGTGGGTCTGTTCGTGTGCTTACGCACTCTGAACGTTGACCCCTATCATCATAGGGCACAGAGCTGGGGAAGGGAAAGGGGTCCAAACTCACTACTCGCGCTTGCCAGGGGAATGGTAGGGCGGAGAAGTGAGGGAGGTGCGTGGTCCACAGGGGAGGGGTCCCAAGGGTTACGATAGGGTTCACGGGCTCACACACTCCAGGGGAAGAAGGAAGGGATGGTCCCAGGTCAGGTAGGGGGGGGGTCCAATCGGGCGAGCCCGCAGGCTCTCAGTCGCTCACTCAGTACTCTGGGTCAGGGGAAAACAGGAGGTCACACATACACAAATATTCTAGGACAGACAGAGGCACGCTCTAACACAATAGCACACAGGGGCAAGAAAAGGGAGGAACAAACAGCAATTCAAACACAGTAGTCAATTTCACCACTTAGCTCGGGGGGGGGCAGTCTCTCCAGGGTTGTAGCTCTGTTCACCGGCACTGCTACACTTGCAGTGCCGGCCTTTGTAGTGCTGGCTCCGCCCCCCGTGCGTGCCTGGAGGCGCGCAGAGCGCCGCAACGGGGGGCGGGGCTCCAGGGCGTCTCGCCCGGTCCGGGAGCCATTTTCCTGGCCGCTTTTGCCTTCAGCGCCTCTGGCTGGGGGCGCCTGTAACGGAGGCGGCGTTGTGCTCTGGGTGAGTGAAGTGGGCTCCTGGAGCCTTCGGGGGGGCCGCCGCGCCAGGCAGCGGCTGCGGCGGCTGACAGTAGGAGACAAGGGGTGCACTCACATCAGACTCCTGCCCTTCTCTGGACAGCATTGCCCCGCCCATGGCAAATGAGCTACTGGATGAAGTGGCTCGTGTACCCAGGGGCTTCCAGCTGTTTGCCTTGCACCAGGGTGGGGTGAACATCTGCTTGCTCTGCAACATGTCCTTGGAGAAATCGCAAGGACATGTTGCAGCGCAAACCCGTGTGGCTGGGTGCGCTTGCCTGGCCATGCTCAGGGCAACCCTATGAGCGGCGGGCACTGGCACCTGTTATTTGCAGCCATGTCACAGCCCAAGGCAGGAGTCCAGAGTCTCTGGGATGATAGGGGAAGAGGGAGCCCAGCGGAGCCACGTGTGCCCCTCTCCCCACTCAGTAAACAGCTGACCGGGGAGGGGGCTCAGGAGAGTGGGCCCAGGGGCTCCTGTAGGCTCCCTTTCCCCAATCAGCTGTTTGTCGGGGTGGGGAAGGGGACGCGTGTGCAGCTCTGCTGGGCTCCCCCATCAGCTGTCAGTTGGGTGAATGGGGGGAGAGGGGAGTCTGAGCTCTTTCCAGGCTCCCCTGTCCCCTGATCCACCTGACTGACAGCTGATGTGGGGAGGAGGAACCTGGGAAGAGGTTGCGTGCTCTTCACAGGCTCCCCTTCCCCATCCTCATTCAGGCAAGAGGAGGGGGAGGAGTGCGCACCCTCCTCGGCCCCCTCAACAGTTGCTCATGTGCCTGGCTCCCTGCGCTGACCCCGCAGTGTGGCAGGGCGAATTGCCCACCACAGGAGTTGGGCCCACCCTGCTCATCTGTCTGCACCCAATAGGGGCTTGACTACTCTTTTGTTACTCTTTTCAGAATCCTGCTTACACAAGAAACATTATTAATCCCAGCCCCTTTCTTATTCTACCATAGGGAGCACTTTCCTGTTCCTGAATTGTTAAGGGATTAACAAAGAAACTGACTTGTTTCTTATTGCTCATTCCAGCATCAACTACTGCTGCTTACCTGAGGCTGTGACTACTCTAGCACTGACAGGAAATGTTGGGAGATTATTTTTTATTTTATTTTGCAACACGTGTAACCAAAATTAGGACTCAGTTTCCCATGCTTGTCCTATAATATGTCAAATTATATTTGATTGCTTTGCAATTTCTTTCTTGGTTTACTGAATAAATCTTTTGATAAGTAGATCTGAAAGTATAATAGATACCCAAAATGACTGATGTTTTATTTTATTTTGATTGTTATATCTTATTATAATTTTGTCTTGATTGTTATATACACTTAGCTCTCTGTCTCTACTTCCTCTCTCTCTCCATCTATTCAAGCTCGCCTCACCAGCTGTCTCTCTGATATCTCTACCTGTATGTCTCAACATCAGCTCAAACTCAACATGTCTAAAACTGAACTCCTTATCTCCCCCTCCTTCCTGTTGATCCTTATCGACGGGGTCACCATCTTTCCTGTCCCCCAAGTCCGTAGCTTAAATTTCATCTTTGACTAACCCCTTTCTTTTAAACCCTACATCGACTCTGTTGCCTCTCCCTCCATAACATTGCTAAGATTTGCCCTTTTCTCTCTGTCTCCTCTGCCAAAACCCTTGTTCATGCCCTGGTCATCTCTCGCCTTGATTACTGTAGCCGACCTCCCCCACTCAAACCGACCTCTCACCGACTTCCCCCACTCAAACCTTTCTCCCCTTATCTCCATCCAAAACTCTGCTGCCAGGGTCATCCACCTCGCCCATCACTTCGACCAAGTGCAGCCCCTCCTCTCCTCTCTTCACTGGCTCCCCCTTCCTGAACGAATCCTGCACAAGCTCCTAGTCTTCATCTATAAAGTTCTTCACAACCTTGCTCCCCCCTACCTCTCTGTGCTAATTTCCCTCTGTACTCCAGTCCGTGAACTCCGCTCCTCCTCTGTCCCCTCTCTCTCCCTCCCACGCCTCCCCTGCTCCCCTAACCGCCTTCGTCCCTTCTCCCTAGCTGCCCCCCATGCCTGGAACTTCCTCCCTGCCCACATCCACCTCGCCTCCTCCCTTCATACCTTCAAATCCCTCCTCAAGACCCACCTCTTCCGCTCTGCCCTCCCCGATTCCTCGCTCCCCTCACCTAACTCCTGCTGATACCCTCCATCCAGTACAATTTGTTACCTGAGGTCTGTGTACTCATATCCTCACCACATGGACCAACCAGCCATCATTCTCGATGTAACTAAGCCAAGCACGTGCACCTGGGACCTCGCATCTTCGTGAATGTTACACCCCTTGTCTCTCCCTCTGTTCCACCTCCTTCGTCTCCCCCGCCCCGTCTCAGATTGTAAGCCCTAAGGCAGGGACCGTGTCTATTCCATTACTTTGTAAAGTGCCAGGTACATTGCAGGCATTATATAAATGCTTGATAATAATAAATAATAATATATCTTATATGTTTATATTCATGTTTTATTTTGACCGCATTTGATATGTCGGTTTCTTTGTTGTTATATTTTGGCCAGGACAAAAGCCAATGGCGTAATAAAAACTAAACTATTTCTTTATTTCACTATTTATATACCACCTCCCTTCCTGCCCAATGGCAGCTTGGGACGGTGAGCAACACGTAAAAATACAAAGTATAGAAAGATCTTCTATACTTTGTATTAGTAGAAAGTATTAGGCAGAGCTTTCCTGATGACTATTTACAGATGTGCCTTTGAGAAGTGTGTTGGTTTTTTTTAACATATAATGTTACAGAAAGCAGATGCAAAAAAGTCAGTTAGTGGTGGATAAGTATTGTTGGACAGTAACCTACCTTGTTGCTGCCTTTCAATGAAAAGTCAGCTGTGAATTAGCTGTGAAAACTCACTTGGAGCATGATCCTGAAGCTTTTCGGTTGCAGCCACACGAGACGTTAGCGTTACCCCACTTTGGGCAGCCGTATCCCATTTTGGGCAATGTTATCATGTGCTGCAGTAACTCATGTGGCCAGCAGCCACCAGATGTTGTCCCCATTTTGGGCAAGCCTTATCCTGCTTTTTTAGGCAACCTTACTACGCGCTGTGTCCATGGAAAAAGGTTGGTGATGCAAGGCATAGCAAGGATGTCCGAAGCGGGATAAGGCTGCCCAAAGCAGGACGTCTTGTGTGTCCGCTGACACAAAGCATGGGTGGCTGCAATTGCCCACCATGAGGCAGGCAGGGATTGGGCCCACCCCTGCTTGTGGCTGCACCCTTTAGGTGCAACCAGATGAGCTACATGGGCCCGATTCCTGTGTGACCCCGTGGTGGGCAATCAGCCCCGTCACACTGGGGGGCCAGTGCAGGGAACCAAATACATGAGCACAGGGAAGCCAGACAGCTCTGCCCATCTTGGGGCTGAGGCACCACACACAAGAGTGGCTACCCAGCCCTGCCCTGTCTCCCTCCCCCAGCCCATCTGAGAACCGGCCCCTGACTGTGATGTGGTCAGCGCAATGGGCGCTACCACTCTTCACTCATGGCCCCAGCACCGTGCTCCAAATGTGGCGGAGCAGCACACAAGTTGCCCCGCCCTGGGCAGCCTTATCCCAACTTGGGGTAAGGCTCCGCGATGCATTCTGACAATTTTCCCGAAGACGCATTGCGGAGCAGCTGGCTGCCTGCCCCCTATGGGGTGCGGCAAACATCTGGTGGGCCCTGGGCATGCGAGCCACTTTATCACGTGGCTCATTTGCCCAGAGAGAGGTAATTTATTACAGAATTTTATACCCCGCCCCTTCTGTAAAGCTCAGGGCAGCTTACAATTTAAAACAAAAATATAAAACATGTAAAATACAAATTAAGAGGGAAGCCATAAAAATATAAACATAAAACATAAACCCTCCCACCCTAAGCCCCTCAAAACCATCCCACCCAACCCGCCTTCCTCGCCGGAAGCCTGACCCAATGTTACCCAAAGAGTGGTAGCCTCCCCAGTCCATCTCATGTGGCTGCACCCTATGGGGTACTTACATATGTGATGGCCCCACCGTCATCCCGCCCAGGGGTGGGGAAGACTAACCCCTATCGGGGCAGCTCCAGTGGTGGAAACAGACATCCCCGCAGCCTGCCCCTGTAGGGGAGAAGGGGTGCAGAGCACCACATTGCTGGCTGGCTCCACCCCCATCCCCACCATGACAGGCAGTCATGGCTGGCTGCCATGGGAACCCCAATGCTGGGCCACGATGGGTACGGAAACAGACCTCCCACCTGGTTCCACCTGCTCTGGCCCAGCTGGGCAGCTGCTGGGCCCGGACTGTGGTCTTGTTTTGTTCCAGGCCCACATTTCTGGTCGGGCCGCTACCCCCACTGGGGTTTGTACCAGGCCCACATCTGGTGGGCCCAGAACAAACGTACTGCCATGATGTTGGCTCAGCTGGGCCAAAGTAGGTCCTACTGGGCCAGCGTTACATTTGTAAACACCCCTTGTATCCAACAGGACTCCTTTGCATTGATCAAAGTCTTGTTAAAGTGAATAACATTTGCATCAGCATTGTGTAGTAGTTCTGGTGTTAAATGATGCAAGAACAGTAGATGTAGTTTTAGTTACATTGTAAATGTAGTTTTTACTTACATTGTGGCCTAGGTTCCAGGGTAAATGGCTGTCTAATTGACTGTGACTTGTTCCAGTATTTATGTACATGTAGGTCTGCATGTACACTCATTATGAAAGTAAACTTTAATATTCACATCGTTCTTTGCTATGCAGAATTTTTTAAAAAAAATCTTGGTCTTTACGAACCAACAGGAGCGTGAAGTGTAGAGGGACAGAAGTAATACAGTTCTTCAGTCTCTCTCTCTCTGCTACACTGGTTCTGTGGTGGTGTGTGGATTATAAGCAGTGATTTAAGTACCACACAGTGGATATATATTAATCTTTGAGGAATTTACTCTCTTGCACTTTAACCATGATGAGATGCAGGCCAGGCAAATTTTCTTACGCTGAGAGCATTGTTCCAAGCCTAGAGTTTGTGGTTAATATCCTGGCTTTAACTTCCAGAAAACAATCGTCCCTTCTTTGATTAAACAGATGTCCTTCCACGCCCCACTGTGGCTCCTGCAATTGGTCGGGTGCACCTCCCTAAGGGTACCGTCTGTTAGTCTTGTTTGTATGGTGAGGGCTCTCAGGGAGACATTCTCAGTTGCTGTCCCAATGTTACGGAACTCCCTTCCCTCAGAGGTTCATTTGAGCCCGAGCCTAGGCATCTTCCAGAGGCGGTGTAAGACCTTTCTATTTGTTAGGGCATTTGGCGAGCAGGGATAGGGAATGGGGGGTTTGGTGGTAGGGGTGTGAGGGGGTCGTTGGGGAGGTTTTTGTGCGGTTGTTGTGGGGCTGTGGAGGGGTGATGGGAAAGGTTAGGGGCTTGGGGGGTTTATGCTGTTTTATATATATTGTTTTTATTTGCTTTGTAAGCCACCTTGAGCCATTTGGGAAGGGCAGGGTAAGAATAAACGGATAAATACAATAAATCATCATCAAAACATTATTGTGATAGGAACTTGGCAACATAAAAACAGTATAAAATAGGTCAAAAAGATACAAAAATAGACACACAATATATCAGTTCAATCTGGGCTTTCCAGGGTGACCTTTCTTATTTTAATTGCTAGACCACAAAATTTGGCAACTTGCATAGTTATGGCAAAATCTAGGTTGGCAAATAGTGAGACCAAAGCCTCCTGCTGTGCACACCGCCCCAGACTCGCAATTATAAAATTAAATTAAATAAACAAACAAGCCTCAGAGGAGACCCACAACTCCTCTGAAAACACAAGATGGGCTTTGGACAGTGAATGCAGGAGCATACATCCTCGGGATGAGAGTGTTCTTTACCATCAGACTGGTGCTAGAATGGAAATGCCAATCCAGTCTGTCAAAGGTGGCAAACATAGGGCTCAATCCTGCAAGGTGCTAAATTCTTTGAAAAAGTGCCAATTGCCCTTGACTCCCATTGGAGTCAGTGGGAGGGAGGATGCTATTGCTTACTAGCATACTATAGAATTCATTGCCTTGTGGGATTGGGTTCCAAGAACATATCTATATGCAGTATTTAAAGAATCATCAAAACCTCTGCTGCCTTTGATTACTTACTGGTAATGGGCTTTGATATTTCCCTCCACCTGAGAATATAGATTAGTATATTGATGTTTCAGTAACAATGGTTTATATCCCCTCAACATGGGTAATATTCTCTTGCTGCACTTTGGAAATACTGCTAAATAATACCCATGGATACAGATCCACACAGCAAAGAGGCAACTTCATGCTTTAAAATGAAAGATTCTTTTTCTCAAATTTAAATCAAGAGTTGTGGCCACATAAACATCTTTTGGTCTACAGTGAGTGCTGCCAAAGCAGAGAATGCACATGGTTCACACTATGTAAAAGGAAATCCTTAGATGGAGGCAGTTGCATACCTCCTAATATTTCAAATCCCTAACCAAGGATGGAAGTCATATTCCCCAAGTAAAATTAAGGGGGAAAATAACCTTGTATTTAAACAATGCAAAAGGCTCTTACACTACAACCACCTCCCCATAGTTCTGTCACTGCAGAAATGCTCTCTACTATTATTGAGCAAAAATGTACTTCTTAATTTTCATACATTTAAATATATTTGTGTTAATTTATGCAAACTTTATAATAGCTCATTGTATAAGTTAGAGGCTGGACTGAAAATTAGTTTCCTAAAAGCAAACGTAAAAATAAATAAATCCATCATACACATACAACATTCCACTCACACAAACTAGACTTGAACCCCTGACTTTCCAGTCTCCTTTTTAAAAATCCCCCACTTGAGCTACAGCAATTGTAGATTACATTTTTTAATTCAGTCCTTAGAGAATTACTTTGCATACCTCCCCCTCCCAGTTAAATGGTCATTTAAAACATCTGCAGCAGCACTAGCAGTGTGGCTCAGTAGCTAAACATTGGGTCTCCTACAGAATTCCCCCAAACTGTTTTTGCCCCCACGCCATCTTCCTGGTCAACTCTACCATTCACCTCCTCCTCTCTCCCAACTACAATTGAGCTGCTGCTGGTGGAGTTTGGGGGTTGGCCTGTTTGGGTTCTTCAGTATGTAAGAAGATGGAATGGGCTTATTTCCCATGTGGTGGTTTCCTGGTATGTAATAATAAAAGTTGAGTTCAACCTGTAGCATTTTCCACAGTCAGGATACTTGTGTAGTAGATAAGACACTTTTTCCTATTCTTTCCTTTCCATATCCCCCTTTCCCTCATTCTTATCATTCCTGTTCTCATATGTGCAGTGTAAATAAATTGTATATTGTTTGCTTTTCCAAATTAATTGAATTAACTGAATAGCAAGTGGTCCCTGGTGTGGACATTGTAGGAGAATAGATAAGAAAGGGGGCTTAAGGCTCCAGATGTTCATCTCAATTCCTCTGTTCCTCACCTTCAAAAAGTGTCGGAAGACTTTTTTTTATTCCCCAGGTGCTTTTAGAAGATCCACTGCTGGTTCCCAGTAATGTATTCTGCTCTCCCACTTTCCCTTCCCCTTTTAAAATTGTTTTATAATGGATTTCATATTGTTTTACTGTATGCTTTTTGTGAAGCATCCTGAATGCCATTTGACAAGCTATAGAAATAAAATTATTTTTATTAAGGGTTTTATGGGGAACTGAGAAGGAGTCCCCAACACTGGAGAAGCCTTCAG
>QEPC01009912.1:673396-694548 GCA_003113815.1 Sphenodon punctatus | reverse complement strand
GCCAAAATAGACCCTGAATCAGTGTCCAGACAGGTCTCCGTAATTCAGGTTGGCTGCCTCGTCCCCTATTAATTCCCAGATTGTAGCTGACTTATTTACAACTGACCTCACGTTAAGCAGCATCAAGCCCAGGCCAGGGACCCTCCGACTATTGACCACTTCACAGCCTGCCTGGGGGCCCGTAAGAGGGACAGGCACCAAACACCTCTCCCGTCTAACTGGCCTCCTGGAATGACCATAATTCCCCTGGCCCAGAACAACCCCAATGACTGCGCCCCCTCTGACCCGCCAACTCCCTCCCGGTGGCTGCTCTGCCCAGCAAGCAAGGCCCCCCCTCACCCCCATTCCCTCATAAACCCTCCTCTCACAGGGGAGCAAACATACCTCCTACCTAGGTCAATCCCCCGCCGCCCCCCCCACACACACACCAGGGGAAAGAACCTCACCCTCCCTAACCCATTCCCTCCTTCCTCTCCTCACACTGGGGAAATCGGGACATCTCTAAAACACAAAAAAGAATCCAAAACCCACCCACCCCAAAACAATAACTAACCGTAACCCTTTTATTGTAGTTTATTTATTTATTCATATATTTCTACAATTTATACCCCGCCCCCTCCTGAGAACAGCTCGGGGCGGCTCGGGGTTTATGGTTTTATTGTTTTTGTGTTTTAATCTTGTAAGCCACCCGGGGTATTAAATAATTTTATAAATAAATAAATAAATAAATAACCTCGACCACTAACCAACGTCTCCCAACCTATCAGCCCAGCCTTCAAGCCCCTACCAAATACACACACACCCCCGGCCACCCAGACCCTGACAAAGGGCCACGCCCAAGGGCCCTCTAGCAATGGACCTTTGCCATGTGGCCTGCAGTGCTGCTGAGAGACTTTCTATCCTCCCCCCGGGTCAGAAACGCGGGAAGGGAATCCCTGGCCCTGCCCCCTCTGCCAGAGGAAGGGGGTGATGATTGTGCCAGCTGGGGCCCAGGGATATCCCTTACCCCCGCACCACTCACCACGGCCCCTCGCTCAGTCTCATGGGGGGCAAGCAGGGGGAGCCCTCCTGGCTCCCAGCCCCCGACAAGCAGCAGAAGGAAGTGTACAAGGCACCTGGTGGAAATGCCAGTCAACTGCAGCAGCATCGGAAGTAGCCGGCCACCAAAGGAATTGTCACAGCTGGGCCTTGAACCCCTGGCCTTGGGGCTTGAAGGAAGCGTTCTCGACTTTTTGCACTATTGGCAGAGAGCTGTAGGGACCAGCTCTTTTCCTCCCTTTGGTATTTTCCCTCTCTCTCTTGCTCTGAGCCCTACGCGCACCTGGTGAAGGGTGTGGGCCCACCTGCCACAGTCTGATTGCCTCTGTGGAGTATTTAGGGTTGCTGAGGGCTGTGGCAGGTGTGGAGCTTCAGGTTATCCCTCCTTGACCCTTGCTTGGCTCTCGCCCCCTGCTCTCCTCTCCTCCTCTGCTTGGACTTCTGTTTGTGTCAGTGTTGTGTTGATAAGTCTTAGTGTGTTGTGTTCCCTTTGTGTTCCTAGTGTGTGATGCCCCCCTCCCCCCCCGTGCTGATACCTGCCCTGTTTGTCCTTCTTGTATGTTGGGGCATTTCTTGCCCAGCTCCCTTTCCCCTCTGTTTGTCTGCACAGGGTGTATGCTGGTGGGTCCCAATTCACCCCCTGCCCTGTTTCTGTATTGAATGGTTCCTGTTATGCCTTGAGATCCCCATAGTTTGTTGTGCTCTCTGTTGTCTGTCTGTCTGCTTGTTGGCAAGAGGGACCCCACCGTCTGGTCATCTTTTATCTCTCTTTGAAACTTTCCTGCTTCCCTCTTGGCCCTGATCCCCCACGGCTTGTTCTCTGACCCTCCAGCTCTACGCTGCTGGTTCCCTTGCCCATCAGCTGCCCTTTGGACTTCGGCTCCTCCAGCTTCCTGTCTCTGGTTTCCCTCGACTCCCCTGCCTCTGGTTTCCTCTGGCTCCCCATTGCCGGTTCCTGGTTTCCGTCTCCCCAATTCCCTGTCCCTTGACCTCGATGATGAACCAAATGCTTTCTTAGACCAGCTTGCCTGGTTTCTATGCTGAGCACCTCATCTCTTTGGTATTGGAGAGCAGCTGAGAGGTTCCCTTCTTACCCCCTTGCCTCCTTCCCCCCCTTTTCCTTGTCTCCCTACCTTCCCCTTCTCTTCTTCCTAGGCTCTGGCCGCCGGAGCCTGACAGGAATTGCAGCTTGTGAAGTCTTTTTAAAGCCACATCTAGGAAGCCTTGATATTGGAGTTTCCCAAATGTGGCTTCAAAAAGACTGTGCAAGCGGCGATTCCTATGGCGGCCGGCTACTTCCGGTGAACCTAAAAGCACCCCACAGGGCTTTTCAGAAAGTGCAATCTTCAATGCGCTGCATTCCGCCGCTTGTGTAAAAGCAGACTAGGAGACTCACTCCATCTTAAACAAGGTCCAGTTTAGGACTAGGTTCTCAGCCTCACTCACAACCTTTCCCTCTCCTGGAGGGTTGGGAGACAGGCCCACCCAACCTTCCCATCTTCCAGCTCTAGAGCCCTCTTCACTTAACTTGTTTTATACTGTTTAAATTCCTCTCTTCCTCTAGAACTTTGAATTCAGCCTCCTCCATGCCCTTTTCACCAGCTCCTCAAATTCCTCAGCTGTCATATCTCTAGCTCTTTTATATCTTTATTGGGTATTGGTTTTGTCGCTGTCTCTCTTTCTTTATTGATTACCAAACTTTCTATCCCCTTATCTCCTTTCCCCCTCTGCTTTACAGTCTTCTTTTTATCTAATGAGTTTATCCTCTCTATGTTTCTCATTACTCCCTCAGACACATCTTTATAAACTGCACCAGGACTTAAATCCTCTACTTTAACATCCTCCACAATTGACTGGTTTAGGGGGGTTCTGGCTTGGCCAGATGCCACTGCTTCTTCTGCCTCTTCCTCAGGCTGCTTTACTTCCTTTTTATGCTCTTCCTGATCAACCTCTTTACCGTGATCCACCTTCAGGCATATCACCTCTTGGTCAAGGGATAATATTTGCTCTATTAGCTTCTTTTGGGTCACTTTTAGGCCCTGTATTTCCCCTCTTAGGACTCATTTTCTTTTACAAGCCTTTTTACATTTGTAAACATTTTTTCATACATTTGTCCCATTATCCTAGTCTGGGTGCCTTGATCTCTCAGATCCCTCTTTGGCCCCTTTTCCCTAAGTTGCCTCTTTCTAAATCTCTTCCCCTCTCTGAGGTTGAGCATGTTCTCAATCTCTTCACGTCCCCATAACCAACATTCCCAAGACTGCCTTTCTGGCCCTCTAGCCACTTTTCCCTTGGTGCTTCCTTTCAGGGAATGCATACGTTCGGTGCCACTTACTTTGACATACACAGCACCTTCTCTCTCTCTCTCTCTGGAACTCTGTTCCCCTTTTCTCTCTTTGGGGGGGCGGGGCTTGCTCTATTGGATTCCACTCCCCATGGCAATCCCTAGATCCTGTTTCCCCACATTGTCCACAGCATTCCCAGTCTCTGTTGGGGGTTGTTCCTCCCAAAATCCCTGTTCTCTGTACACATGGAACAATCCTCAGAGTCTAAGACCACTTTCAAACATGCCCTCCCCTCCAACGCATATTCTGGCTGGGGGGGGGATGCGCAGCCAGGATATGTGTGGGGATTGGCTGGTCTGAAAGCCCCCACCCCCCGCATAGCTTTGCCAGCAGAGACACGCAGGGATGCAGAGCAGGAAATCGAGCTCTGCATCCCTGTGTGTGTCTGCCTACAAAACCGTGAGGGGGCCTTTCAGACCGGCCTATCCCCACGCATATCCTGGCTGCGCATTCTCCCCTGCAGCCACAATGTGTGTGTGTGTGGGGGGGGGAGGTCTGAAAGCGGCCTGTCTATTCTCAGGAGACCCAGCCACACCCCACCTCTGGACACCCAGTGTCCATGGTCTTCTATTTGCCTTGGGGAAGGGGCACCAACACTGTATGTGTCCTTGCCCCTCACAGGTATAACAGTGTTGGGGGAAACCCTGTGTGGGGTCCCCTGTACCTCCATTCCCATGCTGTCTGTTTTTGCAGCTCCTGTGGAAGTCTCCACCTCCTTGTGACTTGTGTTCACTGCTCCCACTGACCATCTCCAGGACATTGTAGTTCTGGTTCCAGCCAGTTCCAAAGACTTAGTAGCTGCTGCCATCTTGGGTGTAGCCCTTGAGCTGCCATCGTGGGTCTCCCGCTGCCTTCCTGGACCACTCTGGTTCATCTGCCTCAGACCCAGGATCACCTGACACCTCAGGGAGCGCACGTAGGCAGTTCCTCAATCCTCTCTCTAACTCAGGGCACAATCCTCTCTTTAGACTTTGCCTCCCTGCTGCAGGTCTTAAGCCCCCTTCTCTCTTGGTCAGTTTGATGGTAAATGTTAGGGCTTGCCCACATTCTCCACCGCTTGTCACAGGGTGCCTCTTGCTAGGCATAAGTCTTTTCAGGATTAGGGCCCACACATACCAGTGTCTCTGGGAATTAACTCAAATGTACTTTATTAATTTATAAAATACATCATCACTGTTCTCTGGGTCAAGCCCTCTATGGCTTTCCCTTCAGTTCCCTTCAGTTTCCCCTTATCTCCACGTTGGCACTCACAATCCTTTCAGTCAGGGTTCTGGCTCTGGCTAATCCTTTTGCCCAGCTCTCGGCCAGCTCCCAGATTACTCTGAAGCTCAGGCAACACTGACTCACTGGGTCAACACACACTGCCAACACTCCCACAACTGTCTTCCTTCCTGGCTCAACCCATGCCCCAAAGTTAGTCACTTCCTGTTAGCAGCCATTTTGGTTCTTTCTCAGTTCTCTGTAACCCCACTCTGCCCTCTACAGGTATAAGAAAACTGAATTTGTGCTACTGCAGAATAGAAAGACTGCCCACAACTTGTACATTTAGTGGGATACAAATGGGAGAAGGAAGTTAATGATGGATTTGTTTATGGGGAAATTTCTCTGTTAAAGCAGAGATTTAGGGTGTCTTTAGACATAACAAAGATTGGGTGTCAAAACCCCTAAGCACATGTTTGGCCGTTATGTGTAAGCACCGTAACAATCCCAACACCAATTTGGTCACCCATTGAACACACGATGTAAACACCATGGTATCACATGGATAACTTGTGCGTTCCGGCTGAACACATGGCCAACGTTGTGTCTAATGATATTACACGGCATATTAGCAGGTACAACATGGGGAACGAGGTGGCAGTGCTTGTATGCTGAGATCGGTTGGCGAGCAAAACACCGATTTTCCCCAAGATGGATTGTGTGTCTAAACAATGCCACATGGTGAACACAGGGCCAAACCAGTGTTCGTATCAAGGTCAAAACACACATTCAGGCACCTGTTGACATTATGTCTAAAGACACCCTTTGAGATCTTTGTCTTACTGTCAGGGCGCTTTTAGACGAGGCGGAAATGGCGGTTGAGTCCTTTATCAGCCTCCATTGTTGCCGCTTGTCTAAATCCCTGGCATGCTGTAACACCGGACCTCTGCCGCATGAAGCCGGCCCGGCGATCCTGCCTCCCTTCAAGGCGGATCGCCACTCTGCCGGCTTCACGCCGCACTTGTGGGTTCTTTGCCCGAGTGCACACGCGCAGAAGGGCGCGCATGCGCACAAACACTCTACGCCTTGTCTGATGCTCTTCTGAACATCAGACATGGCGTAGAGAGGAAGGCGGGTGCCCGATGCCGGCACTGAATGATCCCACTTGCGAGCGGGATCATTTAAAAGTGCCCTCAGGGATCCGTGTTCACTACATTTTTCCCATTAGCGGCAATGGGGAAAATGTAATGAAGCCAGGGCCCTGTTCACTGTAGGCTTAGCTGCAACTCAACTAAACTATACTAAAATGTTTGAAGTTAAGCCTGTGCTGAAGTTCTGTGCTGGATCAAGCTGAGGATGTTCAGCATCTTGCTGGATAATTCCCACAATGTGGGAGAACAGCCATAGAAGTGTATAGGACTGCAAGGTTGGGATGCTTTCTACAAAGTAGAGACAGCAAGCAGTGGTTGGGTCTGATATCCAGAGACTGAGATGCAGTTTCAAGTAGGTGGAAAGTCTTTGCTGGGAATGCTGAAAGCTCCCCTTTCTTTACTGTAGTGCTATAGCCTTAGAGGAGATTTTTGTATGGCTAGCAAATGGATTCTGCAGTACTTAATTGCAAAAACAAAAATGGTGGTGGATATAAGCCTGTCCTGTAAGCCCGATCAAGGAATCCCAGAAGCACTGGGGCTGGTGAAGCTGCTCTCACAGGCTCCACCAGCCCCTTCTCTGTCAGACCTTACTCAGGGATGAATTAGGCTTGATGGGCCACTCACTCCCAATCAGCTGTTCAGTGGCAAAACACTCTTTGCCAACATTGTCAATGACTGGCATCCCATCCCTGCCCAGTGCCCACTATTAGCAGCCTCAACCCCCTCAGAAGAGAAATTGGTGCCTTCTGCCATGAATGGGGTCTTGCAGAATAGAATAGCATCAGTGGCAAAGTTTGGAGGAGGCAAGGAGAGCTGCTGGGCCTGAAGCAAGACCGAAAAGGGTCAGCCATTTCTTCTTGGTGGGTTTTAGCCACAGTTTTTAACTGGTCTCTGAAGATAGATCCAAAGCCAAAAGAACTGCAGAGCAGTGCATGGTGTGAAAGCACAAAAACCGGTTTGTCTACTGCACATGCTGTGTGCAAAAAGACATTGCACTGGGGTGAGCTCCCGATCTGGACCTGTCCGAACTTAGGCAGACCAGATCACAACCAATTCACCCTCCATCAGACCCAGATTGCAACAGGTGGATCCATCAAAGATGGAATCCACCCTGGATGTTGCTTTCAGTCCCAGGCTGAGCACTGGCACAAGTTAAGTCCTGGTTTCCATGACGGATGGGCTAGTCATTTGCCTATGTATGGTTCAGGAGAGAACCGTGACATCCTCTTTCAGTGCAGCAGGCATTGCGACAAAGCATTCACGACTAAAGGTTAGTGCATGATTGTACTGCTCTGTCAACATTAGTAGTTTTTCAAAGAGGGAAGCAAAGTGGTTCAAATATTTTTTATTGGTCCAACAGTTGTTGGCGGAAATAAGCAAGTTTTCAAGCCACACAGGGCTCTTCCTCGGGCATGTAGTATAGCCAGTCAGAAATATATAAACTGAGCAAATACAGGATAGCATATATAAAGAAGCAGGAAAAGGTGGGTTAGATGAGACAAGGTGACTAGTGGGCGGAGGGGGATATAGTGATAGGAAGAAAGCGCCAGACATATAAACAAAAAAATCCTAGAGGTATAAAAACAGGTCTGTTAAGGGTGTGTCGAAGACAGACATAGGTGGGGGGTAATGGGGAAGCAGCTAAGGTGAAGTGAAATTGCATAAAGGATTTTGGAATGTAGAATCTACATATGACAGGGTCTGTGAATGACAGAGAGGGGCACAAGGAACAGGAAATATCTACAAGAGGTACAAGCATATAATATATGAAGAAACTAGGTATATAAGGAGTCAGGAAAGAGTGGGGTTGGATAAGATGAGGTAGCTGGGGGGAGGGCTTATTGTGCCAGACATTAAAACCAGAGCTGTTAAGCATGTGTCTAGGTAGGTGTAGGAGATAGACTTGGTTGGGGGTCTAGGTGAAGTGAAATCGCATAAGAAAGGAACTGGGAACAAGTGACAAGGTAGAATCTACATATGACAGGGACTGCGAGAGGCCAAGAAGGAGACAGAGGTAGGGAAAGATCCACACGCAAGGTACATAGCATATAAAAAGAATATGAAGAAACTTGATAACAAAAGTTAGAAATGCAGAAGACTGTAAATTACGGATTTTTATAGTGACAAGAGAAAATAATGTCCTTGTTAAGTCCATTATTTTTGGTGTCAAAAAAAGTTATGAATTTTACTTCCCAGGCCCATCTCTTGAGGGTGTTGTGCAGGCTTCCTTTGAGGATTAGGACGGACAGCTCAGAGATGGAGTGGTCAGAAGTGACTGCCCACTGTGTGGTCAGTGGCTGTGTTCAAAATTGTATGTCTATGTGAGTTAATGCGTAGGTGGAGGGGTTGTTGCATTTCATGGACATAGTTTCCGTGACAACATTTGGTGCACTGAATGAAATACACTACATTTTGGGAGTTGCAAGTGTAGTTGCCTTTTATTTGGAATAAGCCAAGAAGCATATGTTGCTACCAAATATGACCAAACAGACAAAAAAACTGGAATCCCAAAGCCAAACTATAGAATACAATACATTTAATGGTCAGTCATTCAAGCATAAACAGAAAAGGACCAAAATACAGTGGTGTAAAGTCAACAGTCTTAGTCACAATATAATGGCCAGAGAAAGAGCAGAAAAACCAGAGAAAAGTGCATGCTCTATTGCAGAGATGCTGCCAAATTCTCTGAAGAGGCCTGTGAAACTTGATTTCCTCTGTTTGTTGTAAGCCTGGAAGGACGTAGCAATGGGCAGTAAGGCAGTTCTAGCCTTATTTTGAATTGTTCTTGAACCTATAGGATATTATGATTATACCAGTTTCCAAGTCATTGACCAGTGAATTTTTCTTTTCCGGCCCCCTCCCCTGAGGAAGCTGTTCCTGATGGTGAAACGTTGGGACAGAGGTCTGAATTAGAAGGCATTATTACAACCAGCTTTGGGCCTCTTCAGAGAATCTGGCAGCATCTCTGCAATAGAGCACGGACTCTTCATCTGGTTTTTCTGCTCTTCCTCTGGCCATTATTGTGACTAAGACTGTTGACTTTACACCACTGTATTTTGGTCCTTTTCTGTTTATGCTTGAATGACTGACCATTAAATGTATTGTATTCTATAGTTTGGCTTTGGGGTTGCAGTTTTTTGTCTGTTTAGTCTATTAGATCTGCATCCCATTTCCCCCTCTGTTTCTTCTACTGCTTTCAAAAATGACAACATACTGGCTTGGTGGTGGCTTTTGGAATTCGGACAGATAACCCCTGCAGAAATAAAACAATACTCCCCAAAATTTCCTACCAGTTTTCTAATACAAGAAAAATATCCAACTGTTATTGTTCCTGAACTCTTCCTTTAGGCATGAAATTCTGTTCTTTAGAATAGAGAGCTGGGCAGTACCTGTCAAATAAAGCAACTAATGCTGTATTTAATAAAGGGCAATAGATAGGCCATTCAAAGAAATTTGATTTCTATGAGAATTTTTTTATCAACAGTCTAAAACCAATTAGTGCAAATTAACAGATTAAACACCATTCCAAACTAATCAACAACAGCATCTGCTGAGGCTTTGTTTCACATGGTCACTTGCTGGCTCTCTGGACATAGTAGTCAGACCTCTGGCCCAGCCTCCACATACTGGACAATCAGTGAGCAAGTCCTCTTCAAGCTCACTTAAATTTTGGTTATTGGACAAAGAAGAAAACATTATTCAAATGAGATTTTGATTTTTCAGTGGGCCTAATTAGCTACTAAAGGTCAGTCTCATTAGCAGCGCTTCAGGGGAAGATTAATTAAAAGTACATAGTGAAAGTATTTTAACACCCATCTCTTTCCAGTACTTAGAGGCTTTACTGGGAAGGTAGGCTTCTTGAAGTAGCGATGAGAGGTGTGGGGCATTGGTGTAACAGCCTAGAAGAGAAGACCTCTTGGTTAGGTGGGGAGCTTTCATCATTAGAAGTGGCTTGGTGACACATTCTTGCTCTTACAGGAAGTATTAAGTAACAATGTTTGGAGTCTGGGAAAAGAGGCCAAGGGAAGAACACAAGGAGACAATATATTTTAAAAAGTCAGAGGGCTTCAGAGAAAGAGTGAGAAGGCAACAGTGTTTTAAATCCATGCCCTACCTAGTCCACTGTGTCAGGACTCAGGACCTGGTGGGAGCAGGACTTGAACCCAAGTCCTACTCAGGTTTGTAGGCTACCATTCTGACACCAGAACTGCCAGGTGTCCTAGTGGGTTTTGCCAGGGCCGGTGAAGGGTAGTGGGCGCCCTGGGTGAAACTTCAGCCTTGCGCCCCCCCTCGTGATAATATTNCTAGTTTGTTTCCCCCGAAACTGGATTCTCACCCGGTTAGCATCTTATTGTATGCTGATGATGCAGCAATTTTGTCGCAAACAAGGGTTGGTCTCCAGAGGCAACTTAACATACTTGCTGCTTACTGTCTTAGAAACAGGCTCCAAATCAATTATTCTAAAACAAAGGTTTTGGTTTTCGGTCGAGCCAGGAAAAGGTATTCCTGGGTTATTGATGGCTCCCATATAGAACAACTGTGGAACTACAAGTATTTGGGGATTAGGTTGCAGGCTTCTTTGGCCTGGAATTTACATTTTTCAGCAGCCAGAGTTAAGGCTGGTGGATGCATTCTGTCGATATTACGGGTTTTTTTCATAAAAGGGAAGGGTTTTTTTTTGCTCCTGCCTGTCATGTTCTGGAGGCCAAGTCGAGGGCTCAGTTGTTTTATGGGGCCTCCATTTGGGCCATTCAACGACCGTTTGATCTTGCCCCTCTTCAGATATGGTTTCTCCACTCTCTTTTAAGGGTTCCGAATGGGGTTCCCTCTGCTGCTGTCCATTTGGAAACGGGGCAGATTTCTTGAAACGTGTATCCCTGGCTTCAGGCGATAAGCCTGTGGATTGCTATTTACCAGGAATCCTCCAGTGGTTTAGTTGCTTTCTTGAAAGTAGATTCTTTTGTTAGTTCTTGGGGGGGCTTGGTTCGTTCCAAGATTCTCTCCCTGGGCCTAGATGCAGCGGACCTATTATCTACGGACCTGAGGTCTGCCAAGGCATTAGTCTGGGTAAGACTTATTGATGTCAGCAGACAAGAAGATTCTGCAGTAGTCTCGGAATGTTCCACTTTGTTAGGCTATGTGCCACCATTACTGGACTGTTCCTGCAAAATATCTGTTGGTCAAGGTTTCTTTTAGGAAAACCTGGCTGTTTGTGTGTGCGCGGCTTAATGCCCTTCCGACTCGGCTGTTGGAGGGGCGCTACAGTGGCATCCCACGGCACTTAAGACTTTGTCCATTTCACAGCCAGGAGGCTGAGGGCACGGAGCATATTTTTTGCTCCTGCCATTTATATGATCCCCAGAGGATAACCTGACTGTCGGCCTTTTGGGGCCACTTGCCTGGGCACACCCCGGATGAGCTGACTCGGTTTCTCCTCTCAGACACCGCCAAAGAGGTGACCTTGGCGGTTATGTCTTTTCTGGTCTGTGCTTTTGACGCTCGAAGGAAGTTTTTGACTTTTCAAGCTCAATAGGTGTTAGGTGCCTTTTGTAATTACTTGTTTGTTTTGCCTGGTCAATTTGAAGGGCTTGGGAATTTTTGTTATGGGTTGAAGCCAAAAGATGTTTTATTTACCTAGCCCTTGATGCCCATTTTAAGTTTTATTAATTTAGTTAGGGTTGTTGGGGGGTTGTACTTTTTGTGCTGGGTTGGTTTTCCTCTTTTGTATGTGTTTTTAATTTTATTTGATTAGTGTTATTTATTCTTATCTTTTGGTCTTGTTTATATTTGTAATTGTATCTGTTTGGCTGTTTGTGGACAATGACCAATGGTCACGTCCCTTGAATAAATTTGTAAATTTGTATCTCTCATTTTCATCCGGCCCAGGCCCAACAGTCTTGGTGTTTACCCAGTGCCTGGCTGTGGTGGGCGATTGGATGAGGATGAGCCTGCTGAAACTGAATCCTGACAAGATGGAGGTGATGTTGGTGGGTAGGAGCGAGGGAGTGGAGGCCCCCATCATTGATGGGGTGCATCCCTCCTTGGTTCCTCCGGTTTGGAGCCTTGGAGTTGTCCTCGATTCACAGCTCCGCCTCAATGATCAGGTGGCAGCTGTGGTGAGGAGTGTGTTTGTTAAACAACATCTGGTCCAATGCCTTTGACCATATATCTTGGGCTCTGATCTTGCCACCATCATCCATACATTCATCACCTCATGACTGGATTACTGCAACGCGCTCTATGTGGGGCTACCCTTGGTGATGACCCAGAGGCTGCAGCTGGTGCAGAATGCTGCAGCTAGGGGTGTACATGTTTTTGTAATTGTCATTTTCATTATAATTATTGCAATAACGAAAATGACAAATAACAAAAACAGAAACGAAAACGACTTTTTGTTTTTGAAATAAAGGGAAAAAACTGAAAAACGTATTTCCAGCTATAGCTTTTTTAGATTCTTATTCAATTCTGACAAAGCTTGGGGAGATTGTACCCCCAATGGAGGGCACTATGTGTACCAATTTTTGAAAAGATTACATAAAGGAAACCGATTTTAGAAGCAATTGAATGTTGTGATTTTTAAGAAAAACTTCATACACATTCATGGCTACAGCTTCTTCCATCCAATTTGCATGCAACTTGGGAACATTATGTCCCTCCACAAGCTTAACACTCCTGCCAATCTTCAGAAAGATTGGATAAAGGGTCCTGATGGTATAAGACATTAACCTGAAAATATATTTCTAGCTGTAACATTTTTTATATTCCATTGTGTTTACAAGATATTTGGCAGGAATGTATCCCACACCTTTCCTGTCATCTCTGCCACATTACAGGAGAATTTGATAAAGGGACCCAATTTTATAAGCAATTAAAGTTGTCCCCTTGAAGTCCGTTATTCAGATAAATAGCAGCACCTGCAGTGCTAGTCAGAGGCAGGCACCTGGCATGCAGGGGGAGGGAGGCTGTAGGAGGGAGGATGGGGAGCAACTTAAGAGACTGACAGACACATTCACTGGCCAATTACTGCATGCTTCCAGCTTTACAGGACCAATCGGTAGTGGCTTCAAGGCAAGCATAGGGGACAACCCTGAGGCAGGCANGTCCTCCTCCGACTCCTGCCTCCTCTCAATTAATCCTCGGGGGCGGGTCTCAGCTCTGCAGCATGTGTGGCGCCCCTACAAATTGGTGCCCTAGGCAGCTGCCTAGTTCACCGAATGGCTGCACCGGTCCTGGGTTTTGGCCCTTTTGTCTCTTACCACCTTCCCAATTGGCCATGGTCCACTGGCTCTCTATTGGCCACCCGAAGTATTTCAAGGATGCACAGGAAACAGGCACTGCCTAGCATAGCCTGTGGTCAGAGACTCCTGTGCTTCAGCTCCCAAACTACTGCGTTCCAGCCTTTTGGCCAGTCATCATCCCAGCCATATATTCTGCTCCCATGGTGCCATCTCTTGCCTGGTCACCCTTAGAATAGCCCCAGCTAGGCCCTGACAGCTTGCAGAGACCCACCTCAACCCTCCATGGCCTGACTCCCTCTTGACCTGGATCCTGACCTATCAGATGGTGCCAGCACATCAGCCAGGGCATCAGGCCCTCAGGATAGGTTTGCTACACTCCAAGTGGAAAACCAGGCTTTGAAGTTCTAGGTACTCCTGCTCCAGGCCATGAACACCATCCTCAAGATCCGGGTAATCACACTCCAGGCAGAAAAAGCAGGCCGTCAGGGAGCCCAACCATGCCCAACGAGGTCCTTGCCACATGTGGTGTGGACTCAGCTTCTGCTAGGATCCCTACCAGAGCGATACGATGGTGACCGCAGTAAATTCTGGAAGTTTGTGAATCAGTGCTGTCTGCTCTTCTGACTTTGGCCCAGGTGTACTTTGATGACCGGTCAAAAGTGGAAGCTATCTTGAGCCTCATGGCAGAGAAGGCAGCCCTATATTAGGCACACACACACACCCCTGGAATGGAGAATCAACCCCCTGCTGATGGCTTTCCCCCAGACATTCACCATCATCTTTGATGATCCCCCACTGGATGCATTCGGTAGAGGTAGGCTTGAAGTGACTGGTGCAGGGTTGTAACTCTGGGTGAAAAAAGATGTGAGTTTAGCCTGGGCCTCACCTGCACATCTGGTCTCTCACCACCAGATGTTTACTCACTACCAGCCAGAGGTGGGCTGCAAGCTGCTACAGGATTCATTGAGCAGCAGCGGTCAGAGATGCAGCCTGGACTAAGGTTCAGCCACCTGGGCTAAAATGGGCTAATCGTCTCCCTCCTGTCTGTTTTGTGCCCACCAAGCCCTGCCCCAAGGCAAAGTTGAAGGATCAGGCCACTGTGCTCACTCCAGCAAGCAGCTGATTGGTGGTAGCCTGGTGGAGCATGTGCATCCTGGCCCCGCTGAAAGCTGATCGAAGGGCCTGGAGAAGCACATTGAATTTTTCCAAGACTCCAACGATGTGCCTTGGGGAGGGGTAACAATCACTATGGGTGATTTCAGACGTGACAGGGCGGCTATTGGCCCCATCATGGAATCACCATTTGATTCCCCGCCGGAATCAAAAAGTCACGTCCAACAGACGTGCTGACTGATTCCGGCGGGGAATCTTTGGGGGGGGCTGCACGGTGCAATGTGCGGACGCAAAGTCCTGCCCCCCCCACTCCCCCAGTCACCCGCCCTCCTGGAGACGGGAGGGCGCAGCGGCCAATTTGGCTGCTGAGCCCGATTCCATCCCGGGGTCTGGGCCACGGCCTGGAATCGGTGACGGTAACAGACGTTAGCGTCTGCCGATTCTGGGCCATGGTTCAATTAACCACACTTTTGGAGATGGTGCCGGGACCATCCTCGAAAGCGTGGTTATTTTGCTCACCGCCGGTAGTTCACCATGGTGAACATCTGGCGGCGCACAAACAGACGTTGCGCAACCATCCACCACCACGGGGGATTCACCGTGGTTGAGTGTGGTAACGTAACGTATGAAAATANTGCCTATCTAAGCCCAACAGCTCCTCTGGCCCCCAAGTGTCCATGTCCCCATCTCAGTCTCCCCACAGCCTGATCCCATGAACTCTGCTCCCCAGCTCTCCCTGGGGAGGAGCAGGCTGCAGCCTTTTGAGTTAGACATTTTTTAACTTTGAAAACAAAAGGGAAAAGCAACTCCCCTCTGGGAGTGACTCCAAGCAAACTTCCCCCTAACTGCGCTGCACCAAAGCAGAGAGTGGGAGAAGCAACAGCAGCTTTGCAAGAGAAGCTCACAACAAAAGCTGCAGCCTCAGGGAAGTGAAGAGGGTCTCATTCACTCTCCAGGCTGAGGGTTTTTACCTGCTACACCTCAGGATCCAGCCAGGTCTCGTGTAACCCTCCCAAGCTACTTTGAATTTGCCTCCAGCCCAGACTTAAGCAGCAGACTGCAGAGCACATCCAACCCTAGGCTGCCTTATGGCACTCATCTTGCTTTTTATTGCTCTGCTGCTTTGGACTGGAGATCAGATAACTCACATGGGGAGTTTGTTTACAACTCAATCAACAAAGAGCTTATCTCCCAGTCCGATCGGGTGTCCCCACAGCAGCAGCAGCTGAGGGATGGGGTCCGGAGCCAGGGAGGGGAGGAAGAACTTACTGGGGGAGAAGCTGGCTGTAGCCTGCCGCCCAGCCAGGCAAGTGCGGGCCCCAGCTGGCCGCGGGGCCATGTGCGGCCGCACATGTGGCACATGCCTGAGGCCAGCCCTGCAAGTGGGGGAGAGATGTTGGGATGGTCACAGCACAGAATGAGGATATTTGNGCTCAGGCCCTAAAGTTGCTTGTAGCAGAAGCTCCCAGACAATGGGTTGGGTCACAATCCTGATTGATAGGGATATACTCTATGTCTTTGTTGCTGTCTGGGGTCACAGGATTATATTTAAGTCTCAAATTGGGGTCCCGCAGGCAAAAGACTTGGGAACTACTGACGTTCAGTCTTTCCTGAGCCAGGCCATCCTCCTAGTTAGAGAGGATATAGGATCCCTACCTGCAAGAAGCAACCTTTCCTTTTTCTTCCATTTTCAGAGGCAAACCACCCATTGGACGGAGTGGACAAACTGCCCAGGTCAGTGGCCTTCTAGAACCAGAAAATCTAGCTACAACAGCCTGACCTAGGCCCCTATGGGGTTCCATGTTGGTGGACAGACAAGCCTGTCCTTTCCCTTCACACTGTGAACCCAGGACTGGGATTTTCAATGGAAGATGGGCATGTGCAAGATGTTTTGCCATGTGCGGCAGCCCCCAGCAAGGTGTAGAACCAGCTCTAATGGTCCGCCCCTGGAAACTTATGGAGCCGGAACGATTCCAGAATGCTCTGGGTGATAGACCCTCCGATCTTGACGGTCGATCAGTCGATGACCTTACTGCGCTTTGGAATACCTTGCTAGCGGAGGCCATCAACTGAATGGCTCCCAGGCGTCCACTCCCTGGGCATGGGCAATGCAGAGCTGTGTGGTTCATGGATGACCTGAGCCATCTGAAGCAGGAAGGGAGATGGTTAGAGTGATGGTGGTGCCGTACTTGTACTGAAGCTGACTGATTGCAGCATAGAGCAGCATTAAAAGCCTATGCTGTGGCTATGCGGGCAGCAAAGAGGAGTTTCTTTATACCCTCATATCCTCCACAAAGTCACATCTAGCGGAGCTTTTCTGGATGGTGAAGTCCAGCCTCTCTCCACCTAGAACTGGAGCTCTTCCAGAGCTCGCTGTGACAAGTTTATCAAATATTTTGTGGATAATATCGCTCATATTCACCACGACTTCGACGTTGCATTAAATGCAGGGGATGTGTCTGAGGTTATGAATGCCCTGTCTGGTCCAGTTTTGTGGGATCATTTTCAGCGGGTATCATCCATCGATGCAGTGGAGTTGCTGGGGGCTACCAGGGCCACAACTTACGAACCTGACCCTTGTCCGTCCTGGCTGGCAAAAGCAAGCCAGGAGACACTGGGACCATTGCTAGCGGGAGTTGTCAATGCCTCCTTTATGGAGGACAGGGTTGTGGGGTGCTTGAAGGAAGCTGTGGTGTGACCCTTACCCAAGGAACCATCTCTTGACACTGACGCCCTTGCCAGTTATCAGCCAGTCTCTAACCTTCCCTTTTTAGGGAAGGTTATTGAGCGGGTGGTGGCCCAACAGCTCCAGGGGCATCTGGATTGCATCAGCTTCCTTGATCCCCTGCAGTATGGCTTCTGTCCAGGGTATGGCACCAAGACTTCACTTGTGCCCTTGGTCGACAATCTGTGTTGAGAGTTGGACCAGGGTCGATCCACTCTTCTGATTTTGTTAGATCTTTCGGTAGCGTTTGACACGGTTGACTATGAGATGTTGGTGACTCACCTGCAGGACAGTGCCGGGGTGGGTGGAACTGTTCTTGAATGGCTCTGCTCATTCCTGGCCAGGAGATCTCAGTGTGTGGTACTGAGAGATTGTACATCTTCCCCTTGGGCCCTCATGCGTGGAGTCCCACAGGGATCTATTTTGTCCCCTCTCCTTTTCAACATGTATATGCAGCCACTGGGTGAGATCGTGAGAAGATTTGAGGTTCAGGGTCATCAGTATGCTGATGATAACTATCTGTATCTCTCATTATGGACCAGTCAGGTACTTTGTCCAACCGGATTTGCACAGCCTCTGGTGTTCGACAGGGGGGGGTGTTGGCCCCGACCTCGTTTAAGTTTTTTCTTAATGACCTGGTCCCATTACTGTCTGTCCCTAGTTTGTTTCCCCCGAAACTGGATTCTCACCCGGTTAGCATCTTATTGTATGCTGATGATGCAGCAATTTTGTCGCAAACAAGGGTTGGTCTCCAGAGGCAACTTAACATACTTGCTGCTTACTGTCTTAGAAACAGGCTCCAAATCAATTATTCTAAAACAAAGGTTTTGGTTTTCGGTCGAGCCAGGAAAAGGTATTCCTGGGTTATTGATGGCTCCCATATAGAACAACTGTGGAACTACAAGTATTTGGGGATTAGGTTGCAGGCTTCTTTGGCCTGGAATTTACATTTTTCAGCAGCCAGAGTTAAGGCTGGTGGATGCATTCTGTCGATATTACGGGTTTTTTTCATAAAAGGGAAGGGGTTTTTTTTGCTCCTGCCTGTCATGTTCTGGAGGCCAAGTCGAGGGCTCAATTGTTTTATGGGGCCTCCATTTGGGCCATTCAACGACCGTTTGATCTTGCCCCTCTTCAGATATGGTTTCTCCACTCTCTTTTAAGGGTTCCGAATGGGGTTCCCTCTGCTGCTGTCCATTTGGAAACGGGGCAGATTTCTTGAAACGTGTATCCCTGGCTTCAGGCGATAAGCCTGTGGATTGCTATTTACCAGGAATCCTCCAGTGGTTTAGTTGCTTTCTTGAAAGTAGATTCTTTTGTTAGTTCTTGGGGGGGCTTGGTTCGTTCCAAGATTCTCTCCCTGGGCCTAGATGCAGCGGACCTATTATCTACGGACCTGAGGTCTGCCAAGGCATTAGTCTGGGTAAGACTTATTGATGTCAGCAGACAAGAAGATTCTGCAGTAGTCTCGGAATGTTCCACTTTGTTAGGCTATGTGCCACCATTACTGGACTGTTCCTGCAAAATATCTGTTGGTCAAGGTTTCTTTTAGGAAAACCTGGCTGTTTGTGTGTGTGCGGCTTAATGCCCTTCCGACTCGGCTGTTGGAGGGGTGCTACAGTGGCATCCCACGGCACTTAAGACTTTGTCCATTTCACAGCCAGGAGGCTGAGGGCACGGAGCATATTTTTTGCTCCTGCCATTTATATGATCCCCAGAGGATAACCTGACTGTCGGCCTTTTGGGGCCGCTTGCCTGGGCACACCCCGGATGAGCTGACTCGGTTTCTCCTCTCAGACACCGCCAAAGAGGTGACCTTGGCGGTTATGTCTTTTCTGGTCTGTGCTTTTGACGCTCGAAGGAAGTTTTTGACTTTTCAAGCTCAATAGGTGTTAGGTGCCTTTTGTAATTACTTGTTTGTTTTGCCTGGTCAATTTGAAGGGCTTGGGAATTTTTGTTATGGGTTGAAGCCAAAAGATGTTTTATTTACCTAGCCCTTGATGCCCATTTTAAGTTTTATTAATTTAGTTAGGGTTGTTGGGGGGTTGTACTTTTTGTGCTGGGTTGGTTTTCCTCTTTTGTATGTGTTTTTAATTTTATTTGATTAGTGTTATTTATTCTTATCTTTTGGTCTTGTTTATATTTGTAATTGTATCTGTTTGGCTGTTTGTGGACAATGACCAATGGTCACGTCCCTTGAATAAATTTGTAAATTTGTATCTCTCATTTTCATCCGGCCCAGGCCCAACAGTCTTGGTGTTTACCCAGTGCCTGGCTGTGGTGGGCGATTGGATGAGGATGAGCCTGCTGAAACTGAATCCTGACAAGATGGAGGTGATGTTGGTGGGTAGGAGCGAGGGAGTGGAGGCCCCCATCATTGATGGGGTGCATCCCTCCTTGGTTCCTCCGGTTTGGAGCCTTGGAGTTGTCCTCGATTCACAGCTCCGCCTCAATGATCAGGTGGCAGCTGTGGTGAGGAGTGTGTTTGTTAAACAACATCTGGTCCAATGCCTTTGACCATATATCTTGGGCTCTGATCTTGCCACCATCATCCATACATTCATCACCTCATGACTGGATTACTGCAACGCGCTCTATGTGGGGCTACCCTTGGTGATGACCCAGAGGCTGCAGCTGGTGCAGAATGCAGCAGCTAGGGGTGTACATGTTTTTGTAATTGTCATTTTCATTATAATTATTGCAATAACGAAAATGACAAATAACAAAAACAGAAACGAAAACGACTTTTTGTTTTTGAAATAAAGGGAAAAAACTGAAAAACGTATTTCCAGCTATAGCTTTTTTAGATTCTTATTCAATTCTGACAAAGCTTGGGGAGATTGTACCCCCAATGGAGGGCACTATGTGTACCAATTTTTGAAAAGATTACATAAAGGAAACCGATTTTAGAAGCAATTGAATGTTGTGATTTTTAAGAAAAACTTCATACACATTCATGGCTACAGCTTCTTCCATCCAATTTGCATGCAACTTGGGAACATTATGTCCCTCCACAAGCTTAACACTCCTGCCAATCTTCAGAAAGATTGGATAAAGGGTCCTGATGGTATAAGACATTAACCTGAAAATATATTTCTAGCTGTAACATTTTTTATATTCCATTGTGTTTACAAGATATTTGGCAGGAATGTATCCCACACCTTTCCTGTCATCTCTGCCACATTACAGGAGAATTTGATAAAGGGACCCAATTTTATAAGCAATTAAAGTTGTCCCCTTGAAGTCCGTTATTCAGATAAATAGCAGCACCTGCAGTGCTAGTCAGAGGCAGGCACCTGGCATGCAGGGGGAGGGAGGCTGTAGGAGGGAGGATGGGGAGCAACTTAAGAGACTGACAGACACATTCACTGGCCAATTACTGCATGCTTCCAGCTTTACAGGACCAATCGGTAGTGGCTTCAAGGCAAGCATAGGGGACAACCCTGAGGCAGGCATAGAAGGGACATAACTGGGGCTGGCCAATTATCATCACAATCACATCCTGCAGCACTGTGACAGAGGACATAAGAGAATCTCTATTGGCTCTTTCTTAAACAGATGCGTTTTACTTCCCAGTAACAAGTGGGCAGGGCTGGCCCCAGGGTTTGCGGGGCATGTGCAAAGTCTTGGTGCGGGGCCTATTTTGCATCATTTCAGAACACACACCCCATCAGCCACACCACTTATCCCTTAGCTTCCCACACACAGCGCCCCTCTTACTATTGTCCTGGGTATGACATATTATATTCTTTCACCATTGTTAGTAAATACAAGCGTCCAGATTCAGCTCCATTATGAAGACCATTGAAATTCATGGAGACTCTTGTCCCCTCTATCTCTGATTAATAGTGCCTAGTGGACTTGCATTAGTAATTAGAGCTGAAAAGGGCAAAAAATTCAAAACTGAAAAATAGGACTTTTCAATAGAACCACATTGACGTAATTGTAAGTGTTTTCTTTCCAGAAGGAAAATTTTACCACGTCTTACTGTTACTGGGTGCTCACTTTACCTAGACTTTAGGAGACAAAGTGGGTGGGATGGGTCTTCTGTTTGGCAAAGGAACAAATTCCTACATCTGGCCCATGGATCCAGTACCCTACCCCAAGCCCTGAAATGGTAAACATGGGGAGAAGGGAGTGGAGAGGAGAGCATGCAAGGATTGAGGAAGGATCCATGGCATAAGTCAGGGGAAGATAAACTTTTCCCTCCCAGGGCCACTTGGAAAACTAGTACAAGCACCAAGGGCCACATAAAAGCTGGGGGCAGGCAGAGTGCTTAAGCAGTGTGCTTAGGAAGAGGAAGGTACAGAGATCATGGGTGTGTGTCATGGATCTGTCCCCTAAT
>QEPC01009912.1:647662-660891 GCA_003113815.1 Sphenodon punctatus | reverse complement strand
GGGGGGGGGGGGGGTCATACCAAATATTTCAACAGTGGCATTATAATACTTTCTCTTTTATTCTCGATTCCTTTTGCAATAATGCCTAGCATTCGATTTGCCTTTTTGACTGCTGCTTTGCACTGGGGTTATGTCTTCAAGGAACTATCCACAATGGGTGAAAACAGACGTGACGCTAACCACCCTTTAACCACCCTTGGTGGTTATTTATGCATGTTGCAGGGCTGTATTGGTGCCCTATGGAGCCCTGCAACATGCATAAATAACTACCAAGGGTGGTTAAAGGGGGGTTAGCGTCATGGCTGTTTTTCACCCATAGACTCCTAGATCTTTCTCCTGAGTGGTTACACCCAGATTAGAACCTAGCATCATGTATGTATAGTGAGGATTATTTTTCCCTATGTGCATTACCTTGCGTTTATCAACATTGAATTTCATTTGCCATTTTCATTTGCCCGTTCACGTAGTCATGCAAGATCCCCTCCCTCGGTAGTTCCTCACAGTCTGCCTAGGTCTTAACTATCTTGAATAATTTTGTGTCATCTGCAAATTTAACCACCTTATTCTTACCCCTTTTCCAGATCATTAATGAATATGGGTGCTTTCAGACAAGCCCACCCACTATACATGTTGCAGGGCTGCAGTGGTGCCCTATGGGTGCCTGCAACATGTATAATTGGTGGGAGGTGGGTGGGGAGGTGCTTGTTGAAAAGCACCCTATGTTAAACAATACTGGCCCTAGTACTGACCCTTGAGGCACCACATTATCTGCCTCTCTCCACCTAGAAAAATGACCCTTTGTTTCCTATTTTTTAACTTGCTACCAATCCATGACAGGACTCTTCCTCTTATCCCATGACTACTTAGTTTGCTCATGAGTCTCTCATGAGGGACCTTGTCCAGTGCTTTTTGAAAATCCAAATATTCTGTATCAACTGGATCACCTGTACCCACATGATTGTTGACATTCTCATAAAATTCTAATAGATTAGTGAGGCATGACTTCCCTTTGCTAAAGCCATGCTGGTTTTTGTCCATCAAATCATGCTTGTTAATATGCCTAGTAATTCTGTTTTTAACAATGTTCTCCACCAGTTTGCCTGATACTGATGTCAAGCTTACTGGTCTATAGTTTCAAGGGTTACTTCTGGAGCCCTTCTTAAAAACGGATAAAAGGGAAGGTACTTACCTCTGCGAACAAGTGGGGAGGGAGGTTGCTACATTGGGGTGAGGGTGTAGGGTAGTGATCTTCTGTACGAGAGGCAAAGAATTACCTTCCTGCCTGACTCCTCTATAATCCCAGGAAACTTCAATACTTTCTGCTTGTGCGTTCTTCTCACACTATTGCTGCTTCACTGACTGTTAGTTACTCCTTAACAGTGTACTTAATTTTCAAATTGTTGCTTTCCTTTCTTACAAACTTTGTCTGACTTTCCTGCCAGCTTACCTGACCTCTTGCCTAAAGTGTTCTGTGACCCAGAGGTAAGTTGAGTTCCATTGTTTACTACAAAGGCATTGCCAGGTGTAAAGATTTAATGTACTGTACCTCTCTCCCTCCCAGCCTTTGCCAGCTTAGATATGTCAATAAACACTAGCTGTGGTGCCTGGAGTCGCATTTCTCTTGCCACAAATGCCCAATGTCACAATGAATCACAAGTGAGAGTTTACACAAGAAAGCTTGCAGAAACTCTTGTTCCCATTCAAGGACTGTACTGCCTTCCCAGAGAAACTGAGGCACAGCTGCAGACCCAGCCTTTCAATTACCTGAAACACATAAAGCCGCAGACAAGCCTTGTCTAAATGGTCTAAGGTATTAAGAGTTGAATCATACATCAGTTCCATTCTTTCCCTTCATAACAGAACTGCTGACCTCCTCCGGCCTCCCGAATAGGGGTTCTTGCCTGCGCTATTTGAAGGGAAGCTTGAATGGGTAAATTGCTGTGTATTTTAGGCCATTTCAGAAAGCATTTATTTAACTTTCACAAAGGCCTTCCTTCCTTGAGAGGCAACAGAGTGTAGACTCCCCACAAGTCTTAATCTCCCTCTTATTTGCAAGATTGCCCATTTTCTGTGCTCAAGGTCGCCAGAAGAGATTCTCTACTTTGTATGGAAATGCAGAGCTAGGCTATGCGTATGCACTGAATAATAGTAATGTGTAAAGATCAGGGGGAGCTGATGCTCCCACTCTGTGCAGCACAGTAGAGAATAGATCTGTAAAAGAGCATGTTGCAAATCCCTGTTTAAAGCTGGCAGCAGGAACAGAAAATGTGTGGCTGGAACCCAAGTATGGGGGAGGTCCTTGAACCAAGGGGCCAGACTCCCCCACCCCCTCTTGCCACTCTTAGCTGCCCTATGGAATTCAGAGGCACTGAGTAGGTTTCTGCATAGTCGCCCCCTCCTGGAGCAACAACCTAGGAACTCTCATGACAGAAGATCACACCTACTGCATCCCTCTGCTGATGGCAGCCCCCCTGGGGTTCCTTTGTTTCAGCAGATCCCTGTCCCAGGCTGCTAGCAGCAGGCAGCACCCTCAGCAGGAAGTGTCTGGAGATGTTGTGGTCCAGCTGGGAGAGCCCCAGCCATCTTTTCAACAGAACCTCCCACCTGCACTGAATTATCTTCCTGCGTGGAGAAGAGGAGGGAGAGAGCGCCAAGCCTGTTTCCTGAAGGGAAAAGATCAGCCCCTTTCTCCCACACCACATACAGTTGGGCTAGGTGGGGACCTGAACCCAGATCTGCTGCTCCCCATTTTTCTGGAATCACAGACCCAGGATGATCAGGTGGCCATTCCTGCATGTGTGTGTGACCAGGCTACTCCATATCTCCAAATGCTTGTACTATTTATCTCCCAAATTCTGGGCCAGCTGAGCTCTGAGGGTTTATTATAACCCTGGAATTCAGACAATGTTCTGAGGGTTTATAATAAAACCTAAGTAGGAGCTAGTTAGGAAAATGTTAGCGCTGCTAGTGCAGGACCAGGGGTGCTGAACGACAGGCCTGGAGGGTCAAATGTGGCCTGGGGCTAATTTTTGTTTAGACCCTTGCTACTTCCTGGATCTGGCGGCCTGGCCCCTGGTTCCAGTTCCTACACTTACACAGAAAGACTGAGTTCAGGGTAAGGGCACATGCAGACAGGGAGAGGGAGCAGATCTATAGCATAGACCCACGATCTAGAGCCTTATCTTCTCGAGTGCACCACCTGAAGCATCCTTGCTGCCAATTGCTTTGTTGCCCTTGGAGCTCGTACTAATTTTCAAAGTTGCCCCTGGGAGGAAAAAAGTTCCTCACCCTTGTTTTTAGGGTATCGGAGGATAGAGGCCAAGCACTTATGATGTCCCCAAAGCCACTGGCTAATTTTGCATGAGTAATAATCACTGCCTCACCAAGGGGAGAGCTTTTATTCTGGGAGGGAAGATCCTTGACAGAACCTTCCAAATATTTCACACTAAGCCACAGTGCACCAAGCCTAAACCTGCTAGCCTACTGCCCTTCTGCTCCTCCATCCCTTCACAATTGGCTGGGGATTTCCAGTAAGTGTTAATAATAATAATCTTTAATTTTATATAGCCCCCACCTGCCATGGCACTCGGAATGTTTTACATACAACAATTTAACACAAATTGTAATCCTCACAACAACCCTGTGAGGTAGGTTAGGCTGAGAGAATACTATGACTGGTCCAAGGTCACCCAGTGAGTTTCTGACTAAGGCAAAACTTGAACCAGGGTCCCCAACTACCTCCTGGTCCAAGTACTGCACACTTACCCATTACACCACACTTGTTGCTTTATTGTTTCTGGTGGTTTGGGTCCAGCTGTGTTTGCATGGTTCTTTTCTCCTTGTGTGTAATGGAACAAAAGTCCAATACTGCCTCTTCCCTTCTTTTACTGATTTACTCCCAAATAATGCCAGCTTCTAAACTCTCCTCAATGTTGCAACTGTACTAGTTGTTTGTTTTATTTACTTAAGCACAAAGCTTTCGCTATGGCCCGATCAATTTTACTTGATGTAGGGCCTGATTCAACACCCATCAAAGTCAATGGGAATCTTTCCATTGACTTTAGGCCCATAAAGCTGCACTGTGTGCAAACAGAAACCAAACCATCCTTAGAAAGCCCTGCCTAAGCTGCCTAGACTTAACACGCACGCCCCCAAACCCGTTATTAGCCACATGACAACTATACCATTTAAAGGGTTAAAAATGTCCCAGCATTTGGTTCATAATAGTAGCTTTCATCATAGTCTCTCTCAGAGTACTTTATTTGGGTGATGATTTTGCAATTGGGGGAGCTGCAGCATAGATCATCAGAACAGTTCACATCAGGTTTTACTGTGAGTCATTGGGAAGAAGAAAGCAGGCCTCGTGACTCAGAGTTCCCTGCTCGCATGTTTGCCTGAAGTTCTGAAGATACTAGCCCACACACATATTTTATCCCACCCATCATCCCTCAGTCCTGAGACCTCCAGTGCCTCTAAGATCAGACTTGGTAGTAAGGGTCTGCTCAGGGGAGAGCCCACTGTGCTCCAGCACACTGTATGACCAGATGTAAGGACTAGAGAGACTAGGAAGTATATTAGAAAGAGCATTACAATATCACGGTGTCAGCTAATCCTCTGAAAGGTTTTCAGCTTTATCAGGCATTAATGATGGGAAAGACCTTATCCACAGGGAGCAGTGCATAATTATTCTTTTGAGTGTATTCTCTCTGCTTTATTTAGAAGTAGGATAGCAGTGATTAATTTTTCCATCCATGAGATGAGGGTAGAAATGCAGGACAGCTGCTTAGTACAGATCTGTGAAATCTGACAAACAGAGTGCCATTCTCATGTCAAACTCTGTTTTTAAACGAGATGCATCCATGTATCCCCCCTCCCCCAGCTGCTCATGTCATGGTGGTGCCTGGGGAGACGTGCTCCTGAAAAATCTGAGTGCCTTGCGTGGGCCACGGTGGGTGCCTCTGTGGCCGGGATAGCCATGCTGGGAGCCACTTGCTTGAAGCGCTCTCCGTGCACTCAGCAGCCACGGACCCGCCTCTCCTGTGGTGCTTGTTAAAACACCCTCCGACGCCAGTTTAAATTCCCATCCTTAGAACAGGAGAGTTGCTGTGGGGACAGCGCACTCTCCGCGTATGTGCCTCGAACCATGGGCAGCCTGAAGCAGGAGCCATTCAGCTTATGTCATCACCAGACCCTAGGGAAAAAATGCTTCTGGGCATCATTGCTGATAATTGTTTATTGGATTTAATTCGGACTCCTCTCTCTACATCGGTATAACCTGCATTCCTACCCATCAGTTGGCATCATCCATTTCAGCTCACTCTAAGTGCAGAGAAGGGAGCAGGGAGGAGAAATTGCTCTGAGGAGCTGACAAATGCCCTGGCCTTGATTGCTGACCAAAGTAAATGGCAATGAGGTTGCAAATTATCTTGTCTGCCAAGTCCAGGTAACTGTACAGGACGGTTAAATGATGGGAAATGAATGTCTACAGTAAGTATGACTTTATCCTTGGACTGTAGGAAGCTATTATCAGAGGTTTTTAAAAATCTGTACAAACAATAGTTACTGCAAGTCTCAACAGGCCTGTGAGGGTAGCTATTGATGAATAATTGTATACCCATGTGCCTATCTATCCCCCTCAAGGACTGTGATTCCTTGTTACTAGTACAGTACACCTTCATGACAACCAGCTTCTTGGAATCATCTGAGCCTTTGGGTTATTAGCATATTAGCAAAAGGACAATCAAGATACCAGAGAGAGCACCCCCAAGGGTCCCTATGATTAAGGGTGTTTTAGTGAGGGGCGCTGTATCTGAGCCTCTTGCATTCCTTTCTCCTTTCCTCCTTGCTCCTTTGAGGTAGGTAATTGTGAGTATTCACTAAGGCCACACTTCTCAAGCCATTTACTCCAAGAGTGGGACCGCTTGGTCTTAGTGGCTTGTCCAAGGTCACACACCTTGGACTGTGCCACAGCAGAGCATGGAACCACATTCTCTCAAGCCCCTGGCTAGAACCCCGGATTCCTAAAACATTTTCCACCTATGTTATGTGGTGTGGGTAACTGAAGCCTAGAGAAGTGAAGGTCTCTGTATTAAAAAGTGGCTGTTTTTTTAGTTGCCACTATTTCTAAGCACCCAACTTTAGACACTTGTATTCCAGTTTCCATATTTGCTAGGTGTACACCGAGAGTGCTAATTTTGGCCTTGTTGGGGCTTAGTGGCTCAGGCTGTAAGTATTTAGAGCCCCCAAAATGGAACACCCCAAAATAAAGTGGTCTTTGCTGAAATTAAAGTGGTTCAACAGGTGCAGTGATGGAGCTGGAAGTGAAACCCCTGGAGCTCTGCTATCTAATGCTATCAACATGCCTAAGGTCACCATCATCTGGGGTTTATTTAAATTAGCTGCAGCCTGTCACCAAAGTGGGATAATGACAGGCTTTTGAGAAAGAATGTCTCCTTAAAAGCAGTAAAGCAATATGGTTTGGAAAAGGCTCTTTCGTTCCAACAGTGAAAGAGACAGAGCATATAAGAAAGAGGCTAGCCAATGTCATAGATAAAGAAAATCCAAGTAAACTCTCAGCTCTGCTTTCCTGGCGTTGGTAGTCATCCATTCATCATCTCTTGGTATTAGCCATAGGCCACACTTTAGCACACCCAAACTACCATGATTTTAATAAAATGGAAGACGCCCAGTGGCACATGTTTTGTAATTCTAGGCCATGATCCACAAACCATTTATTCCGGAGTAGCCCCATTGACACCTGTAACGCTTCAATGGTGCTACTCCATAATAAGTGGTTTATGGATTGAACCTTAGAGTGTAACAAGAGCCTTCAAAAACAAATCTGTCCCCGTACGAACATAGCACAGATAGAAAAAATAAAAACAAAATCTTTATTCCAAGACTCCTTTCCGAACTCTGGGTTCAGATAAAATGAACATAGAGCCAAACCATCACCGTTTTTGGATTTGCAAAAGCAACTTCCACTAACTATGATCTGCAGAAATGAAGTCTATATATCAAATATCTCATTGTAAGTGGTAGTTGCATCTTGCTTAGTTGCTATGCAGCCTTTCTGAAGATAGAACAATTTCTCAGTATTGCCTCTTTAGCAGGGACCTGTGTTCGCTGTTTCCCCCATTGCTGGCAAGGGAGAAAACGCTGTGAGCATGTGCCCCTGCTCTTAAGATTTGCACGCTAAAAATTTGGAACATAGGATTTGTCATAATAGCTCGCTCCATTGGATAAATATCATGCCTCTGGCCGTGCCCAGACATACCTTCAATGCAGTTATAGATGGGCAGTGCTGTACATTTAAGAAAAACCTTCTAGTAAACACACAGGGGTATAACAAGGTGAGGGGGGCTCAGCCCATAATTATGCCCCCCAAAGGGTAACTCAGAAGTAAAATAAATAATCAAAAACAAACCACAGTGTACAGGTTACAATACAATATATTTTGCAACTATCAACTTTCCAAACACAGATCTTAATGTCAATCTCTGTCATAACATTCTAGTGTTTTTATCACTCCCATAATAAATTAACTTGCAAGACTTTCTTTTCCCTTCCAGGAGCCACTTTGAAAATTAGTAGTCTGAGGGTCACACAAAAGTTAGGGGTGGGGTTCAGAGTGTGTTTGGAAAGAGAAGGGTCTATATCAATGAATCTATGTCATAGGTCCATCCCCTGTTCTTGAGTACATGACCTCATCTCTTGCTCCCTGGCCCTGAGTTTCAGTGCTTGTGTGAGGCAAGAGGTGGGGGAGGGTAGGAACTGGTTCAGGGGCCAGATCCTAGAAATGGACCGAATATAAACTAGCCACAGGCCACATTTCATCCCCAGGCTTGAGATTCCCCACCCTAGCTATAGTACAACCCCACTGAGTTTGGTCCAGAAACTGTCAAGCTCTGTGAAATTAATTCTGTATTGAGTCTCTGACCACAGCTTATTGCTACACCACCCAGAAGCTCTGCTGTTGCAGAGTCACAGAGTGTGAGAACAGTGAGTGAGTTTACACACATCATGCTTCTCAGCAGCCAACATTGTAGCACCAAGGCTGCAATGATTCCCAATGTGGGATTATCTAAAATGTCTCATGTAGATAAACTGGATGGGCTGCCTGGAGCTGACCCTCTGGTTAAGTCAAATGTGGGGTCCTAGGAGGGTGTTGGATTGTTTGGATTAAGGAAATCCACACTGGTATCGCAGCATCTCCAATTCAGTGGGGTCTGGGGCAGCGGAGTGCCTGCCCCGAGACCCGATCCCTTGTGGGGCAGGCAGGCGGTGCACTCACTTTGTGTTGTACTCTTCTGTCTCGTCTCCTTTCCAGGTGCGTCCAGAGTCCTCCTTATCATGCCTGACTTCTGAGGGACACTGGGAGGAAGAACCTGCCCTGCCTTGCCCGAGCCTCCGAATCCCAAGAAGCTACTGCGGAGATGTGTGTGGTGCACCACAAAGCAGGGATGGGGAGAGGGGGAGACGGGCCCGCCAGGCTAAGGAGAACACTGAGCCTGTCAGGCCAATACAGCCTGTGACTGTGGGCCCCCCAGGCAGCAGACTCAAGTGGTGAGAGAGGGAGAGGAGGCATGCACACTGCACAGTGTGCCTGTCACGCTCCAGCTACTCTGAAGTTTCCTGCCGTTACTGCCACCACACACGGTGCTTTAGCCTGGCCTCAGCATGCCATGCATCTGCCCCTGTTGGCCCGACTCCTGTGAGAGTCCTCGCAGGATTGGACCTGGTGGTGACAGCCTGGGGAAGGGCCACTGGCCCTTCTTCTTCAAATGCAAAACATTTAATCCAGCTGGCTCTGAGCCCCCGAGTGCAAATACAAATAGTACACTCCAATAGCTATGCCACTGCACTCCAATAGCTATGCCACTGCACCCCAATAGCTATGCCACTGTAACCACAGAGGCATTTAGTTTATGCCCCAAAGTTTGAGATTTGATTACCCTTATCTTAACAAGCATAACTACAGCTATTATTGCCCATAAAACAAATTATCCAAATCCTTTGAAAACCCAGCCACAGTATTTGGCTTTGACATCTATGAATTCTACAGGCTGTCTACATGCTATGTGATGTGAAGGATGTGAATTTCATTTAGGCCCTTTTCACACAGACACGCTAACACTGATAAAATGGGTGTTACATTTGATTATACATGTTGCAGGGCACCCACAGAGCACACCTGCAGCCCTGAAACATGTATAATAAAATGCAACACCCATTTTATCAGTGTTAGCATGTCTGTATGAAAAGGGCCTTATTCTAAATCTCAATGCCAATTATTTGGAGTGGCCTCTTGCTCTCATCATTGATTTTTGAAATTCCCTCTTCTATTGGCTTCCACTGGTGCTTTTCCATTGCTTGCAGCTTGTTCAGAATGTGGCAGGTTACTGATTTGGACAGCTGGATCATACTATGCTTGCCCTGCATTCTCTGCACTGATCGCCTGTAGAGCAGTGGATTGAATTTAAGATCGTGTTGCTGGTTTTCAGGGCTCTGGTTTTATAGGCCTTTGCTATATTCAAGGCAAGCTCCTGGAACCTTGCCCTGATGGCTCTCTGTATTCAGATATCACCATAGTTTGGGGATCCTGCCATCATGCCTTAAGTTTTTAGGCAAACGAGACTTTGTTGTGACAGGTCCCTCCAATGTGGACCTTGCCCCTTCCAGATATTCCTCTCAGTTCCTCCCTCCTCACCTTTAAAAATCACCTGAAGACTTTTTTTATTCTCAAAGTGCCTTTGAGAATTCAGTGCTGGTTCCCTTTAATGTATTTTTTTCCTCCCCCTTTTAAACAGTTTTAAAATGGATTTTAGGTTATTTTATTTTGATTTTGTTAAGTACCTAAGCACCATTTTGTGATGGGGGGGAGGGAGGTGCTATATAAATATTAATATAATTATTAGACCAAAAGAATAACTGACCAGAATTTTTTCACCACAACACATCACTGTGGCCTAGAATCCTTAAAATTAAATTAATACAGGGCTTTGTGGTAGCCCAGTGGATAAGGTGTTGGGCTTGGACAGCCATGGTTCAGATCCCATCTTAGCCATAAACTCTCTGGGTAAATCATTCTTGTTCAAGTCTCAGATTCCATCTGTAAAATGAGAATAATAATGACCTACCTCGCAGGATGAACTAGGATCAGAAGCTTAAAGCACTTTGTACACAAAGTGCTATAGAAATAATAAAAAAAATTCTTTTAAAAAAAGAGATCCTAGGCTGTTGGAAGCCCCTTTTCTTATCTTTCAGTTTATTTCATGAATTTAGGATGGTCTGTGGCACTGTTTTCTATCTGGTATGTCAGTTCAGTTTGTCCCATTATTTGGCAGCAACAGTGGGAGAGAAACTTTAAAAACCCCAGATATGTGACTACAAAACCCCATAATGACAGGGGAATTCCAGGGCAAGTGGAGGACCTGAAACTTCAAACTCTGTTCGTTTAACCTGTAACTTCACCGTGCCCCTACAGGAGACAAGTAAGCTGTCATGTGGACTTAAGATCTAGGAACACCACGCACGTATATGTCAGTGCAATTGTATTCTTACATCCTTTTAACAGAGTCAGTTCACAGAACTTCTTTAGAGCCAATGTCTTCACTCCCAAACTGGTGCCTCTCTTCTCCCCTTTTCTGGAAGGGTTTTCTTTCCAAAGCTGCTGTGATATAGTCTAGGCAATATAGTGCTTAACCTCAAACAAATTGCAACAAAAGCATTTCTTATGTCAAAATGCTCAGGAATATGTGCTCCAACACATATGAAAAGCCTACCGAAATCCCCTCCCAGGGAAAATTCCCCATACCCCTTTTTATGGGGCTATTCTTGCTTTTTAATTCTCTTCTGTATACAACCAATATATCTTGAGATAATTAAGATATAATAATAAACCATCTGAAAGAACACATCTCAAGCTTCCATTCAATATATAATAGTTTGAATTTACGTACAATTCAAGATGTACTATGGCCAAAATAAGTTGAATTTTGTTAAACAAAATTACCAAATCAACATTTGATTACTGATATCTTTTCCATGGAATGATTTTAGATAACACTTGTCTTAATAAAGCTTTTAGAGGGCACTTTTATGCACATTTTGGTGTATAAAACATAATATTAGCTATGATTCTTCACAGAAAAAATCAATAAGAAAGTATATTACATCCATACGCATCTTGTTCTGGTACATGGTTATATAATTTCATATTAAATTGTACCACATATTAGGGCTGCACCAAATACTCCTTCTGGGTACTCGGAATGAGTTGCGAAGTTCCAAGTACTCAGTCTGGGACCTACTTTGCCAAACTTTGTCCGAGGACCCGGAATTCAGAACTCTGAACTCCAGACCTCGGAAATCCTCAGAACTTCAGAACTCTTTCCTTTAATGATTTTAAAGTACACCCACTTTAAAATCATTATGCCAAGCAGTGCCCAGAAAAGCAGGCTAGCAAGAATGAGACAACCACTCAAGACAAACCCAAATAGTGCAACTATGTGCAGAAAGCCAAAAAAAGCCAGCAGAACCCACAGCATGGCCCACCATCAGCAGTACACTCACTTTCAAATCATTATGCCTACCAAGCAGTGCCTAAAAAAGCAGGCTAATAATAGTGGGACAATCGCTCAAGAAGACAAACCCACAAAAGTGCAACTGTGGGCAGAAATTCAAAATAAAAACCAGCAGTAGTGTACCTACAGCATGGCCCACCATCAGCAGTGCACCCACTTTAAAATCATTGTGCCAACCAAGCAATGCCCAGAAAAGCAAGCAGCAGCACGCAAACTCTAAGTATATTTGGCATTGGTGACAACCCCAGCATTGTCCCTAGTAAATGGACAGCCCAGGCCAGGGGAATTGGAGCTAGGCAGATCCCTCTGGCCTCCATGGTGCCAAGCAGCAGGCAGCAGCAGTGTGGCACCCACTTATTAAAAAAAAAAATCATGGCATGGTGGAAACAACTAAATCCCATCTGCCAGCATTTCCCCTATGGCCAGGCCATGCCAGGCACCCTCCCCACCAAGCCAATTAATTACAGATCATCCGTGTAGCACACAGCCAAATTCAGCAGAGAATGGGAAATGGCTGTACAGTCACTTTTATTTTGCCTCTGCCAGCCAATCAAAACTTGCTATCGGGCTTGTCCATCACTCAGTTGTCCCCTCCCATACCCCCTCTTAACAAATATGGCACTAAATTTCATTTTCTAGCTTAGAGAAGCTAGGGGGTTAACCGTCTGGATCACTCTAGTTACACGAACAGCAGTGCCAGCCCTCTATTGAGGCTTCTGAAGTTTTCCAAGGACTGGCCTTGGTACTTGGACCTTTGGATTTCAGAAATTTGGAACACAGTACTGGAATCTCCAGTGGATTCTAAAGTTTTCTGAGGACCGAGTTTCAGCTCTAACTCATACCAATGCTCCTTTGTGCTTAGATCAATATTTATGGAACTAATGATTGCTATAAAAAGCTAAACATGGGCTATTCTAAGATTTAAATTTATTTCAACCACACAGGAAAAGTTTTAACATTCTTGCAATAATGTAAAGCACAGGTTATTTCTAAGATAATTTGTTTCAAATACAGATGTGCTGGGGTTCCCTTCTGTGACAGGCTGTGCCCTTTCGACTTCCAGCAGGTCGAGACGGTGGCACATATTCTAATAGACTGCCAATTGTACCAGGATTTAAGATGGCAGTATTTAGACCCTATTTTGTATAGATTTCCAGGACGTAATTCACAGGAATTAACAATAATCTTAATGAAAGATCAAGACTCGGAGATCACTGAAGCAGTAGCAACATTTCTTGTGAATTCAATTACCGTTAGAAATCACTTTTTGAGGCCACCAGGGGGCGTCGCTGGGAATAGCTGTGCCTGGTTACAGCTCCAGTGAGGCCTATACCTAAAACGATCACAGAAAGCTACAAAACTAAATCTTCCCTTCAACAAGGGGTAGCCATTGAAATCTAAACTTCGGAGGCACAAGAGGGTGCAAAAATTTTTTTTCTTAAAAGGGAAAAAAGCTGATTTCCCAGCGTCCTTCTCCTGAGGCCTGCTCGGCTAAAACTCCCACCCTGAAGGACAAAATGGCTGCTGCTGAGACAAGAATAAAAGCTCTTCAGGTCGAACTGCGAATGTGCGAATAAGCGAGAGCAGCCAGAAGCGAGCGCTCCTCCAAGCCTCAAAAGAAAACGGCCCCAAACCGTGCAATTA
>QEPC01009912.1:600885-640333 GCA_003113815.1 Sphenodon punctatus | reverse complement strand
TCCAGTGCGAATGGGGATGTGCTGCGGCTTCCCTCGCTCATGTCAGGGAGCAAAATCCTGCCCTGACATGCACGAGGGAAGCCGTGTCCCATCCTTGTTTGCACCGGCTCCTCTTCTGCTGCTCTCCGGCTCTTCCCCGCTGCCGTGTCTTCCCTCACGGGTCTCACCGCTGCAGATGTGAATGCGGCCTGTATCTCAATGAGACAAGATTCTCATTCCCTTCAACTTGTAAAGTTGAAATGTACCCTGCTCTCCAGCTTTCACTATCACTTCTTTTGATATGTCTTGGTGGCAAAACAATTGACTGATCTTGTGAAAGACTTTATTTGTTCTCAATAATTTTAAAGCTACTGGTTTACCAATACCATAGAACTGAGATGTTGTATCACAACCCAAAAATGCATAGGCAAATAATACATGGTTGCATAATCGCCTATTTCCCCTAATGTTCCTTATATTCCATATATTGGTTGAAAGCTTCTTTTGTGTAGGTTCACTTCTTAAGTCCAATTCATGGGGTAGATTCCCACCACGGTGTATAACTAATACTAAGAGTTCAGTGTTCTCTCCAATTAAAATAGTGGTACGTTCTTTAGCAGATTCCACTGCTGTTATAGCTAGATGAGAATTGGCATCTACAGTAGCAACCAACTTCTGACAACTTGATGCCAATCATGTTAATGATGTGCTGCTTATTATTGGAATTATACAAGATTTCCCCCCCCCCCATTTTTAATTGTGTGTTACGAATACATATAGCTGTTAATGGATGATTAAAATCATCACAAATTACACACGAGTTTGCTGAAGTATACTTTGTTGCTACAAAGCTAACGTGATGTCACTGTAGCAGGGAGCAGTCCCGAGTGGCTGCTGCCCCTTTAAAAAGGGGGCTGCATAGGCCAGCTGGAGGGCTGAGCACACATGGGGGCATGGTAGAGTCAGCCCCATAGCTCGGGACCAGCCTGAGCTGGAACCAGCCTGAGAGCTCCAGAAGCAGAGTGGGCAGGACACTGGCCCTATAAGACTGAGGAGACAAAGCCTGGCCACACCCACTGTACTGGGATATAAGGATAGGCAAGGCAGAGAGGCTGCAGTTTCTGCCTGGGAGCCAAAGGAGCAACATCTCCCTGGGAAAAGCCTGAAGGGGATCCTTCCCACTCTACGTTCTCTAGGGTTCTGAAAGCTGGAGAACCAGAGTGAAGGGAAGGCTGTGCCCAGGAGGGAGCCTCCTGCCTGGGGAAGGCTTACTGTGAGCCAGGGGCTTTGAGGTCTGGCTCCTATGGACTTAGGGGGTTGATATTGTGGTGCTCCTGTGCTTGAGACTGACCTGGGGCTGCAGGGTGGAGGCAATAGAGCTGGCAGCCCCAGGGATTGTGGACACTGTAAAGGACTGTAGATTTAATGCCCTCTGGACTGGTGTGGTGTTTATTTATTTATAAAAGATTTTTATCCCACCGCTCCTGCCCACAGGGCAGCTCAGGGCGGCGAACAACAAATTAAGAACAATAATTATAGGTCTTATAGGAGGGTAACCCCTTCCTCAAAAGGGGGATTGAGCTGAGGCTTGGGCTGAAAAGGCATAGCAGAGGAATAGCACTAATTCCCCTAGAGATACCCCGTGTAGCCCTTGGAAGACCCCCTGCTACAGTCACAATACCTTCAAATGGAGCATTTTTACTCCATGGCAGCCTATGTAACAGCCAGCCACCATCAATAACATAGCAGCATTCATTTGGTTCGGTTTACATGTGATCTGCTTCTCTTCAAATGGCATGTGAATGCAAAGATTTATCAGCTAACTCAAAGTAATCCAGATAACTCAAATAGAGAAGGTGGGGAGTCACATAATTCAAATCAAAATACTTCTGTTATATCACAACGAGATGTTAGGGCTATGGTTGATAGTCACTGAAAAAGCAAAGATGAATCCATTTGAACCACTTCCTCATTGACTGTTACAGAACTTTTATGCATAATTGTCAATCTGCTTTTCAACCATATCGTGAAGAATTGATTCTTCAATTCCACCAGCATGATAAACGTTCACATCTTTAGAAGCAGTTACTCCATTCACAATCTTTCTTAGTTCTTGGCTGCTATCAAATTTGGAAATTGATGACAAGTACCCTAGAAGTATTTTCAAATCTTTTCCATCTTTAGTCATTCTTGACTATTGACAATCAACATGCTGGCGAGGTGTGGCATATTCAGTTCCTGTCAGGTTTTGCACTGCTGCATTTATAACTACACAAATGTGCATTGATAAAATCCATGTATTTCTTTGTATCCCAGTCATGCCTCTGCCATGAGTCAAGCCTCCCCTTGTCTTCAGACTTCTCAGCACCTGTTCTGTTACAAGATAAGGGGACAAACCAGCCCAAAATAGGTCACTCCTTCTCAAAACAAAGTCACCATCTTCCAAACTTTTCCATAACTGTGGATATGGTTTTCAATTCAGTCATTTGTTGAAGAAAAATTTAAACTGTTTTAGCATAGTGTGAATGACCAGTTGCAGCAAAAAAGGGAGCATATGTGATGAAGTATTTAAGTATAGATGCCAATTTCCACATCTTTCAGATCAAATGTGATCTTTCAAGATGCTAATCATACGCATGTACTGGAGCCATAGGGTTGTTGTCTTTAAAAGAGTCTTGCTAACTTAAGCTTTTCTGTTACTCTTTCCAAGACTTTTGCTGAATATGCTTACTGTACAGAGATGAAGTTATTTGTTAAGTCCTCATAAATAGCAAATGTTTCTTTCATGTTATTATGAACCTCAGCTGAATCAGAGGGTATTTTCAGACGTGACGAGATCACAGTGAACCACAGTCAATACCCACATGGGGCCAAAGCACCCTGAACGTCTGTTAGGCTGCCACCAGATGTTCACCATGGTCGATTCCCACATGGGGTCAATTTCAACCACGCTTCCGGGGCTCCCCGCCGGACAAGCGCCACAAGCATGGTCAAAGAGATCCCCGGCGGGAACCAGCAAAAAGTAACATCTGGCGGCACCCATGGCCAAATGGGGCAGGCGCTGCGGCTGCATTGGCTGCGGCACCCGCCCATCTCCCCAGAGGGCGGGCGGCGGGGGAGCATGGGGGTGGGGCTGTGCGGCTGCACGTTGCACCACACGGCCCCGCCCCCTCCCCGATTCCCCGCCGGGATCAGCTGGCACGTCTGTTGGACGTGCCGGAGTGCTCCCGGTGGGGAATCATTTGGGTGATTCTGGGACGGGGCGAATGCCGCCCCATCTCATCTGAAATCACCCAGAGTGGAGTATTTCTAATGCAATATCATATGCAATACTTAATAATAAGGTAGTCAGTACAGATTCAACAAGACTATGACCTCAAATTGCTCTCAATATTACTTTGCCACTAAGCATGTGTTTTATGGAATGATCAGCATATATTTGCTTGAGAATACTGGCTAGGCCTGATTCTAACATGAGATACTGAATTGATCCAAGATAGCTCTTCCGTGTGTGTAATCCTCCAATTATTACACTAATTTCTTTAAGCTTACTCCCTGCTGGTTGTCCAGAAACTACCATAATGGCTTTCCAGTCCAATGGTTGACTGAAAGTTACCAAAGGTGTCACTCCATACTTAAATGCTTGTTTGCTTGTGAAGTGGAAAGTAGAGTATTGTATTCAGTTGGTTGTTAGTTATCAATTTAGTTCCTGTTTGTATGTTTGTCCCCTAGAGGCTTATTTAGCCTAGGTTGCAAGGGAAGATGGGAAGAAGGGGGAGAGAGGGGGGGAGAGAGGGAGAGAGAGATGGGATCAAGATGGCAGAGACTCTGTAGGGGTTGAAAATAAAATCCCCTGTTCTAGCTAAAGCATGTCTCCAGTGTCTTGGATAAAGAGGGGCGCACACACACAAATTGGTGACAAAGGTGGATTTCACTATTACTGCTTTAAGCAACTTTGGAAGTTCAGTTTTTACTGCTGCCTGCTTCTTGTCACATAACTGGGAAAACAAGATACAAGAACCTGCTGGACTCCTGCCGTTTTGCTGATGTTGTCTACCATTCCCAGGGAAACAAGTTAAAAGTAGTCTCCTTTCCAGCCTAGGGATCTTTCTTAGTTCCTGTAACTCCCTCCACTGTCATTACATGGCACACATCCAGGCACCCCCTTTCTGCTTGCTCACTCCAGGAGCCCCTCCCCTTCTTTGAAAGTAATGGAAATCTTATTTCTGCAATTACCTGTTTGCTATAGCTACTCCTGATCTCACCCCAGCAAAGCAGAGAGCCTTGTTGCTTCACTACCTGAGTCCTGAAGGCCAGCACATCTTCCAATACCTTCCCTCACTTACTAATTTAGCAGAGGATGTGACCCCATATGATACTGCCCTTCAAATCCTGGATGACCATTTTAATCCTCTCTGAAATGGTTACAGTACGTTACAAGTCTTATTCCCGTGCCCAAAATGCCCCGTGAAGCAATTGATCACTACTAACATTGCTTCATTGTGTTCATTGAGTGCCACCTGTGAATTTGCCAACTTCACAGAGAAGATTATTAGAGATCAAATTGTCATGAAGACAAACAGTCCCAAAATCTGTGAGAGAGACTTCTCATGGAGAAAGGGCTTACATTGGACAAAGCCATAGAAATTGCCCAGACAGCAGAGTGCACCATCCACTGTGACAAATCACTCTCCTCGATGCCCACATGCTACCCAATCCGCAGACATGAATGCAGTTCAGTCCAAACAGCCACTATGCAAAACCTCCCAGCTAACATCTCCAAAGCCAGGTCCACTCCAAGTGCAAAAGAGCTACCAGTGCTACCACTGTGGTGACCCCAACCACAAAGCTAATTTTCAGAGGTGTCCAGCAACCAAAGCAACGTAGACACAAGACAGATCCTAAGGATTGTAGTCCAGCACTGGCATGAAGATCACCAAGGGCTTGCCACCATGTGTTCCTTGATACACTGATTGCATCCACCCAGACCAGCCTGTTCTCTGTGACAGAAGTAGCCAGGAAGTCTGCCATAGTAAATGTAGGTTGGACTCAAGAGTCATCAACTGTTAATGAAAGCAAATTTTTGTACTTGATGTTTACTCCATCAGACTTATTATGTGGGTAGCAGTGAAATGCTAGGTTTCCAGCTTCTTTAATGTGTCTGCTGTTACAACCATATGAGGAATCATGATATTTTTCCTAATAGCTGGTGTGATAATGGATATGATTCCCATTCCATGAAAGGTTCCTTTACCATCTAGAGCACAATTGTCATGATCAATGTTGGCTGCAGCAAATAGCATAAAACCTCCTGGAGAAGGCCTGGAAATTTTGTCACTGCTGGCCATAGCTGCACATTTCTCATACATGACCACCTCATGATATGATGAGGAGAAGACAACTGCATTTAAAGATTTAACAAGGAACTTGGATCCAAATGGATGATGCATTTGTACTGCAAGTACCAACTGCATTGGTGCTATAATTCCTCAAGGCCTGCTAGCCTGCATCACAGCTTGACCTATTGATGCCACTTTTAAACAAATGTCAGTACCAGTAAAAGTTGAGGATAGCAATAAATGAAGAGGTGGTGTCAAAAACTGAAGGAACTCTTCTGTACTGAAGCTGTTTTCAAGGCTAGGATACACATCTCTAGATTGGGAGACTTCCTTAATTTCAGTTTTTATAATTATTATTAAATGGTGACATCATTCATCAATGTCTTGGTATTTAGGCTTATTGTAATACTCACAAAGAATGTCGTGAGCACTTTTTCTAAACATCAGGACATCTTCAACACCATTTTTATTACTTATCACAACACTGATTCCAAATTGTTCAACAATTTTTCTTTTCAAATATGGTGCACTGTAGGGCTCTTCATAAGAATCCTGCAAATATAATTGCATTTTATTTGCAATGTCATGAACTGTGACCTGTCTATTGTCATTGTCCTGGAAGTAATTTACAGACTGTTCAAAGGCCAGTTGTCAATCTAAATCAGTTGGTTTACCACTCTTTCTTTTCTTAGCTGAACTTTCACAGGTAACATATTTTTCAGGAATCTGTTTTTTTGTGCGAAAGTTGGAGTTACAAGTTTGGTGGTACACAGAATCAGCTGCATGTAGATCTGCTGTGAGACAATTCAATCTAGCCATTACTGATGCAGTTCATTCATCATGATGATCCTTGCATACTTTCATTATTGACTTCTGAACAACAGGAGTCTGCAGCTTAGATACATCACCAGGGTGTTTGGGATCAAAAGGTACTGGGTTAGAGCAAAACAAGCAGTGAGTTCTGAAATTAAAAATGGGTTAATCAGAACTGCGTGATGATCTAGCTGGTGCCACATCCAAAATGTATTTATTTTTCCTCTCCAGGTGTTGCTCTATCATCTGTTTGTTGCAATAGTTTTTTTCAATGAACGGATTATATGAACTCTTGTTCCAGGTTGTGCAGCACATGTATTTTCTCTTTTAATGCTACATCTTGCAATATTTCCAGCTCCTTTCTCCCCCAGGAACACACTGTAATCACTTCCAATATCTCTGCTACATAATACACAAATATTAGGTTCCATAATTTACTAAGTGATCTGCTCAGTGTTTCTATTGTGGTGTTATTTTGTATCAAGGTGATCACTACACTGATTGAATAAAAAAGTAACTTTATGAACAGAGAGTTAAAACAGAACATAAATATCAAGTTGAAGTCCTAGATCTGTCATCAACTGTCCTCTCCCAACTCAGTCAAGACCTTTTAGTAGATCACCAAACTGCCAGCCCTCATTAACTGAGAGTGGAATTCTACTGTCCCATAAGAATCTGAAGCTCCACAGGAGGCTGCTCAACTTGTTTGTGGACAAAACACGTGAATTCCTTATAGCTAATATGCTTTATACACCAAAATGTGCACAAAAGTGCCCTCTAAAAGTTTTATTAGGACAAGTGTTATCTAAAATCACTCCATGGAAAAGATATCAGTGATCAAATGCTGATTTGGTGATTTTTTAAAACAAAAAATTAACTTATTTTGGTCATAGTATATCTTGAATTGTACGTAAGTCCAAATTTTTATATATTGATTTGAAGCTTGAGATGTACTCTTTCAGATGGCTTAGTTATCTCAAGAGATATTGTTTGTATACAGAAGAGAGTGAAAAAGCAATACCAGCCCCATAAAAAGGGGCACGAGGGATTTTCTGGGGGAGGGGGGTGATTTCGGTAGACTTTTCATATGACTCTTCACCTACAAAGCTCTTCACAACCTTGCTCCCCCCTACCTCTCTGCACTTATCGCCCTCCATACTCCAGCCCGTGCACTTCGCTCCTCCTCTGTCCCTTCTCTCACCCTTCCACGCTTTCCCTGCTCCCCTAAGCGCCTTCGTCCCTTCTCACTTGCTGCCCCCCATGCCTGGAACTCCCTCCCTGTCCACATCCGCCTTGCCCCCTCCCTTCATACCTTCAAATCTCTCCTTAAAACTCACCTCTTTCGCTCTGCTCTGTCTGACTCTTTATCCTGCTGAGCCACTATTCCTATACCTACGATCGGTTTACCCTTATCCTTGCAACATGGACCTGCCTGCTGTCATTCTCATCGTAACCAAGCCAAGTACGTGCACTTGAGACCTCGCATCTTCATGAATGTTAGACCCCTTGTCTCTCCCTCTGTTCCCCTTCCTAAGTCTCTCCCCCAGCTCCTCTCTCTCAGATTGTAAGCCCTAGGGGCAGGGACTGTGTCTATTTTATTACTTTGTAACGTGCCAGGTACATTGCTGGCGCTATATAAATGTTTGTTAATAATAATAATATGTGACAGAGCACATTTTCCTGAGCATTTTGACATAGGAAATGCTCTTGTTGCAATTTTTGTTTGAGGTTAAGCTATTTTTTGAGCTAGATTGACTAGTCTAATAACCCAAGGTCTTTACATGGCCATCAGGGTCAGAACTTGTTCTTGCTATGAGTTTACACACTTGTCATCCTCAGCAAGTGACCAAACCACCCAGCAGTAAATGGATGCCACTTTCGTTGAAGGGCATGTCTGCTGTGGCCTCTTTGGATTAAGTTTTCAAAAATATTTACTGAAAAACTTGACTGACCACCTGTCTATGTGAAAAGAATCAAAGAAATAATAGTGTGCCTCATGTACTCCTGAAATTTCAACTGGAACAATGCAGCAACTTAATTTGGAATCCTAGAACCAAATTTGGTTTGTCTAATAGACCAGACCAAGGGTAAATTTTCAGTTACCTAAATGACCTAAGAGACCAAGTACCATTTTCTAAGGTGGCTTAGACATATAGGCTCCTTGACTTTCCTTCCAGTGATGCTTACACCCCGGATGCCTAAGTGAATGAATAAAAGTTTATTACGCTGACCTTCGCCATTTAGCCAAGAATATATATATAGATAGATAGATAGATAGATATAGATAAAAAATATACATATAGAAGTATAACATAATACAGCTAATAACTGAAAACATCCAATAATCCGGTTTATAAAAGATAAAAACAGTCAAGAATACAAATCTTAAACTCTCTCCCGGAGCGGGACAGCCACCGGAATTTGCTTCTCCTCCCCAATAACTAGTCCGTTTGGCTATTTCCCCTCCTCTTTGCAGTCAAATGAGCATAGATTGCAACCACATGAATAACCTCTTCATCTTGAGCTACAAGCAATTTCCCAAGCCTTACTTCTTTAGGCAGATACTGATCATCCCCTTTCCAAAGGGGGATCAGCCATGCGTGCCTCAGATCTTCATAGCAGCTGCAGTTGAAGAGAATACGATAGCCATCCTCAACCTCTAACAAACCGCGGCGACATAGCCGCTGCGTATACGGTCTTTGATGGTATCGGCCTGATGTTACTGACGATTTAAACAACTGCATGTGCAGGAGAGTATAGGCTCTGCGCAAGTCTTTCTTGCCAATAAGGGCCAAGTATTTCTCAAAGACATGGACCTTTTTTATCTGTGGAAAGTATGGCGCTACCTTCCAATTTGCTATCTCAGCAATATCCTCTTGCTTGGCTGCATCCCTGAGAGTGGTTTTTATGAGAAATTTATGCTGTCCAGGGGCTTTACCCAGCAAAAACTCAGGGGAGAGGCTCATGCCATTCAGCGCTCGAATATACCTCCCTTATCCATGGATAAATGGGTGGACAGGTCTGGTTCAGTTCCTCCTGCAAACACAGAGAGGTCAAGTAGGATTCTGGCTGGGCACATACTTTAACCCAATACAGGAGATTTTTAAGGCGCAATATACTTGCAACTGAGACAATCCCAGTCTCTGCCTTGACAATTGAACCAGGAACTGCCTGAGGGATTCCCAGGAGGCTTTGCAAAAACTTGTTTTGCACAATCTCCAACTCCCTATCTTGTATCCCTACTTGAAAGACTTCAGCCCCATAAGTGAGAATATTTTGTGCCTTTGCTGAAAACCCCTTCAAGATGTAAGATAAAGGGGTATTCTTAAACTTGCTTGCCAAACCCAGGATGCCCTCGGCTCCTGCACTGGCTTTGAGGGTGAGATAATACTTGTGCTGCTTCCAATTAGATTGGTTAGAAAAGCACATCCCCAGATATACAAAGCTTCCCACCTGTGACAACTCCTTATTCCCGGATGCCTAAGTACTTTTGAAAATGTATGGTCTATGTCTTCATAAGGTCAGATGAACCAATATTATTATTATTATTAGCAAGCATTTATATAGTGCTAGCAATGTAGCTGGTGCTTTACAAAGTAATGGAATAGACACGGTCCCTGCCCTAGGGGTTACAATCAGAGACAGGGGTGGTGTGTGTGTGTGTGTGTGTGGTGGGGACGACGAAGGAAGGGGAACAGAGGGAGAGACAAGGAGTGAAACATTCACAAAGATGCGAGGTCTCAGGTGCACTTGCTTGGCTTGGTTACTCCAAAAAGGTTGCAGGATTGCTCAAATAAAGTATCAGGGCAGATGATGCATGCTATTAATTTGGTTCCTTTCATACAAACAGATGACCCATCAAATTTGTGTTAAGTATCAGGAAATCACCCTGCCTCTCAACACCACCTCACAGGCTCTGTGATATGATTTTTTGATCCTTCCTCCATCTTCAGTTACACCATAACACTTCTTGTGTGGAACCTGGGAAGTAGAGCAGCTGGGAGACCAAATGATCTGTGATTCTTCTGGAACAGAGCAATGTAAGCAAGAATAGGGAAAGAATGGATACAAAGCTGATGTTATTAAAAAAACGCTCTTTTCTCCTTTCCCCTTAGCCATGAGAACAGTGTCTGTTCTTAGATGGACCTGCTGTGCAGTGCTGTGCACTTCTGGTGTGTGTGTGGGCCCTCACACAGCAACTGATGAGTGTGCGGTCGATGTGTGTTTGCACCCACATACTACCCATTCGTGCTCTCGGCACAGAGCAACTGGGAAAAACCCGGGTTGCTCCGTGCGAGCCATGGGTGGATGGTGTGTGGTCGTGGGAGTGCACCTCCACCAACTGGCACCTGGGGTCCATGGGGGTTGGGTGGGCCTCAATGGGCGGGTCTCATCTAAACACAGCCTATGTATCAATAGCTGTAGTGACCTGAAATTAGGAAGATACACAAGGAGCTACTTTCTAAGTGGGTGCTAATCTTTGGCAAGGAATCGTCTTTAGTTACTAGGAGTGCCATCTGCCCAACATGCATTTCTCTTGAGAAGTGAGCCAGCTCCAGCACCAGGAATGACTTCTCAAGAAAAAATCAATGTGCAGCAGAACTCTGAAAGGAGGAAGCAGACGTCTCTATGGATCTATTATAAATAAACCTGGCTGAAGTTTAGTCCTTGGGCAAAACAACTATATGGGAGGAGACCCATTAGTCAATGTTTATATAGAACACAGGAAAAAAGATCAGCCTTGAAGGGATGCTGTACACTCTCCCTTTTGGGGTACAGTTGAGGTCTTTGGCTTGTACCCTCGGAGTATCAAAACACTGGGAACTAGATCACTGCTGGACTGCATCCTCCCCTGGTCACTCAGGTTCGTAGTTTTGAGCTGCTCCTGAATCCTGAGCTGCGTCTGGAACATCAGGTTGCGGCAGTTGGGCAGGAGTGCCTTTCACCAACTCCATCTGGGGAGAAGGCTGCATCCCTTTCTCTTAGGGATTTGGCCACCTTCATCCATATCTTCATTACCTTGAGGATAGACTACTGCAATGTGCTCTACATGAGTTGCCCTTGAAGACTGTTCAGGGGCTGCAGCTTGTGTGGAACACAGTGGCACACCTTTTGACAGGGGTGGATCGCCATGAGCACATAACTCTGGTGCTTCAGAGTCTGCACAGGCTGCCAGTAGCATTTCCAGGCATAAATAATTCAAGGTGTTGGTTTTGACCTATAAAGCCCTAAGTGGCCTGGCCCCTACATATCTAAAGGACTGCCTTCCTCCTTATGTCCCTCCATGACCTCTAAGATCGGCTGAGTGTGTCCGCTAGCAAGTTCCATCATTGGCCCAGTCCCTAAGTCCCAGACACAGAGAGTGGTGTCTTTGGTGGCTGCTCCAAAGCTCCGGAACTCCCTTCCCCTAGAGGCTTGCCTAAGCCCTCATTTGAGTATCTTCTGGAGGCAATGTAAGACCTACTTATTTGGCCAGGCATTTAATGGACAAGGGTAGATTAGGGGGAGAGGGGTGGTATTATCAGTATTCTATGGGTTTTATTTTGTATTTTATATTTTTTTAAATGATGTGAGCCTCTTTGAGTCTCAGGGGTTAGGGTGATATAAAAATCTAAATAAACGAATGGTCCCATGTGGAAAAAACTAAATAAACAAATGGTCCCATGCCTCATGTGGAAGCACAACTTTTTATGAACTATAAATGAGTGGCTTGTTTGTATTTTAATGTTTCTATCCTTTATATGTTTTTATATGTGTTTTTGTAAGTTGCCTGGAGCCTTTGAGGGAAGGGTGGAATAAAACTTTAAAGAAAACAAACAAACTTTTCTCTCATCTTCTGTGCAAAGGCTGGATCGATAGGTATAAGTAGTGCAGTACTGGTCACTAATCCAGCATCCTGTCTCTGACAACATAATTCTACACAGGTCTTGTAATAAATAGGAGAGCTGGTAGGGAGACTTGCTGAAAAACAGCCGTTAATCACCATTCCTCAAGTCTTTACTGGCAGCCAGTTCCCCCAGTACTGCAGTGCAAGATACATGGGTCTTACCCAAGGTGGTGCTGGGATATGCTATGGGTACCTTGGAGCTCCTTTAGTCATTTGATTTTTCTCTTGGGAGAACCGAGACTTCCTTTCTTTGTATTTTGTGGAGATGCCCTGGGCTAAGCACTGAGAAGAAGAGGAACCTCTTGTTGCACAAGGGCCAGTTTTAATTAGCATGCTACCCGACACTAGTGGATGGGGCTCGTGACTTAATACTTGGTCAAGCTGAAGTATGGGAACTAATTTAAAAAAAAACCAAACCTTTTTTTGTTTTTCACAAAACAGAAATATGTTAAAATGTGTGAGAGATTTTGCACTAGCATGAATATGCCCTCCCTGCCCTCATCTGCCTGGCTCCCACCCTCCACATTTTCAAGTCCCTCCTCAAAACCCACCACTTCTGCTCCGCCCTTCCTAACTCCTGCTAATCATCCCCACCCAGGATTATCCCCCACCTGTTATCTGTAAACTCCCAATTTACTGTAACCAAGCCAAGAACGTGTACCTGAGCTCTCGCATCCTCATTAATGTTGCATCCCTTGTCTCTCCCTCTGTTCCCCCTTCCCTGTCTCCCCTCCCCCTGTCTTTAGACTGTAAGCTCTCGGGCAGGGACCGTGTCTATCTTATTCTTTGTAAAGCGCCAGGTACATCGCTGGTGCTATATAAATGCTAATAAAATAAAATAATAATAATAATAATAATAATAATAATAATAATAGAGAATAAAATGCGTGTTTCTATAAAGAATGGTGGCACTGACCCAAGGACTTGAGAAACAGGGAATTGTTGGAGAATTAGACGTTTGCACAACTGAATGGTGTTGATGGACCATATGGTACACTAGGTAAGAGTTCAACCCTTGCAAACTTTTGAATGATAAATATTTTCTTAAAAAATTAAACAGAAAATTATTTTACAAGACCCTTTAAAATGAGTTTTATTGTCAGAATTTTACAAGTAGCCTTTAGAGGCTTCATACAAGAACTCTGTTGCAAAACTCTAATAAATAGTCTGCCCCAAGTCCCAAACGTTTTAAAAATAAAATAAAAACCAAACTTAAAAATAAAGAGAATAAACAAGACTTCAGAATGCTCAGAGATGTTAGCAATATTTCCCATTTACAAATATCAGGCATTATACAAATCTCCTTCATACAAATCATTTAAAAGGAAAAAACAAAAACAAAAAACAGGACATTGTAACCCTTTACAAAAGCACTCCAGAAATAGTTCCAAATGAATTGGTTTCCATGACAAAACATTATCAGAAAAGAATTCCATGGGGATTATTACCACAAATGAAGCTTTAGGTCAAAGCATAGCATGTGAGGATGCGGAATTAAATATCATGAAACTGAGGATCAGGAAAAGCTTCACTGGCAGTCCTTAAGAATATTTCCAATGATTTCTTTGGAGAGAGTGGGTGATGGGGGAAGAAGGGGAGGATGACTGCTCATGAAGTAACGGATACATTATGTTACTTGTTTAAGGCAAGTGTGTGATGGTCTCAGGGTATCAGTGGATGTATGCAGAGAAGGGCAGAGACAATGCTCACTGCATGCCACTTGAACCAATGTCTGTGCATGCTGCAATGCATATAAGTTATATCCTGACACCAAAAAGTGATTTCTATAGATGTGACATTTGATGGCAATTTAGCAGCTCCTTCAAAAGAAAACCAGTTAGCCTTCCTGGTGCCAAGCATATCAGTAACCTCAGGTCTTTTAGGAAATCCAGACTTCAGAGATCCGAGAGTTAAAATATTGATTCCTTCCCTGTCCCCAATTCTAAAAATAATAATTTCACCTTCATAGTTGCCTCACTGGATTTGGATTTGTTGTACCCACAACAGCGCTATAGAAGCGTTTACTAATGTCAAGGCTTGCCATGCAGTAAAACATGAGATTAATAAACGTTTGATAACCTTTAGCCTTTTCTTTTCCATCAGACGAGTGCCAGGATGGAACAGTAGGGTAGGAGGACTGATATGCTCTACATGGTACTTAAGAAAATGCACATTAGAAGAAATCTAAAATACATTACAACTTCAACAGAGACCCAGGGCTCATTCACACAGATATTCTGAAGTAATAACCCCTTAATTAACTCCGATTTTGTTCACATAAAAATAGTGTTTAAAGGAAAGTAGGGGGGAGAGGTATAAACTCCTAATTAGAGAGTATGTACGTACTTTGAATTAGTTTACCCCTAGGAATAAGTGACTGAACAGGGAAAGGGGTGTGTTAAGTCACTAATACCAAACTGTTCACATGAACCTTAACTCCCTGGGTAATTACTCTGCTTTCATGCGTACACTTGCAGAGTGGCTTACCATCACTGGAAACAAGCACCCTGGATGGGGTAGCCTGCATATGCAAACGTTACCCCCTTCATCCGGTATACATATAAATGTCGGTAAGAGGTTCCCAGGTAAGAAAAGGAAGGAGACAATGCTTAAGCAGAAATACAGCAATAACTCTTGGCATTCTCTTAATCAGCCTGATAAGGTGTGCATTTAGCATGCCAGGTTGCATTGTCCCTAAAGTAACTGGCAGCCATTTCTTTCACAGAAACCAAAAGTGACTAGAATTGTTAATGCAAGGAGAGATGTGGAAATGGATTCTGATAACATGCCGCACCCACGGCTCAAATCTCTAGTCTCTTGTTCCAGCGTGGTGGTGGTTGTACTGTACCACGTACTCTATGGGCATAAAGTCCTATATAATGTGACAATAGCACTAATGATCAAGCGCAAATCATTAAGACAGCTAAAACATTTTCCTGTGGTATACTTCAAGAAACAATGTAAAGAAAGCAGCAAAATAAACATTTCTTTCTAGTTTTCTAGGAGGTGTAATATTTGGCAAAGCAGCAAGGAAAGCAGATTACCTGAAAGAGATAGAAAGGAGTTAATGGAAATAAATAGAGACAGATGGACAGCGTAACTGATCCAGTCTCCAAATCATTTTGTACATAACAGGGAAAGAGAATGTGCAAAAATAAAGACATTCACATTTAGCAGTTAAACTTTTATTTTACCTTTTCAAAATTATTTACTTTTTTGTTTTTCTACAAAAGGCAGACAATGATTGTTGATCTGCAATTGTTCTCAGTGCGCACAAAGACGCAAAAAGAGGGTCATCAGAGTATGAAATGTGGGAAAGTGCTCTGACTATAGTTTCAAATGTCAGGATTAAGGTGGCATTAAAGCTAAGTCCCACTAATTATATTTATAGTAGATCTTTCCTTCCCCCTTACTGTTCTTAGTTCATATCAATCGTGTTGAAAACCCATTCAGTGAATTTCTTCAGTTTCTCAGATGCGCTCTGGGACTCTTCCTGTAACCGTAGGTTATCTTCTCGCAAATGCTGCACCTCAGCTTGAAGATTGGCTTTGTCTTCTTTTTCCTGGAGAATGAGGAAAAACACAGGATCCAAGATGATGATGATTTGATTTCCAAGGTCATTTCCCTACTTACTGTCACCAAGCAAGTTTTCATCTGAAAGAGGTATTCTCCCAAAAGCTTTAAGTGCTGGGACACATGGGTTCATGGAAGAAAATCCCAGACCCAAGAGCTGAGAAATAGTATTCTGGCTCCCTTCCCCACTGTAGTATCCACGCAATTATTATGTTGACATTTTCCTCATACCCTGTTTCCCTTGCACATTGCCACCTAGTGATGGATTGTTAGAATGGGTGTTTCTCCCTGTGAATGTTTTGTTCAGAGAGCAGAAGCTCAATAAAGTTGTTGCTCTGTAAATGTTTAAGCAGGCAAGCACTGGGTAATTTTAGACGTTACGGGCCTCCCTTTTACCACAGTCAATCCCCTGTGGTGGAGGAGGGCCTGTAATGTCTAAAGGGGTCCTGCCAGACGTTCACCCCAGTGAACCTCCGGCGGGAATCCAAATAACCACCATTCTGGAGGGGAGGCCAGCCTCACCTCTGGAATGGTGGTTAGCTGGACCACGGTCCGGAAACGGTAGAGAGTAACGTCTGTTACCTCCGCTGAGTCCGAAGTGTGGTCCCGGCCATGATCCAGGATTGGGTGCAGCGTCCGGATTGGCCGCTGCACCCACCCGTCTCCAGGAGGGCGGGTGGCTGGGGGAGCGGGGCTGTGTGGCCGCACGTTGTGGCACACAGCCCCGCCCCCTCACTGATCCCCGAGCGGAATCAGGCACGTCTAAAGGACAGCAGGCCTGTTTCCTGTCCAAGTTCCAAAATGGATCCCAGACCGTGGCAACACGGGAGGCCGGCACGTCTAAAGTCACCCACTGTCTCCAAGTTTTTTTTTGTGCAGAACTAATCCAGGGGAGACACCACACCCACATCCTTACAACATGAATTATTGGGATTTCTCAAGGTTAACTCCTAATGTAGAAGCTGGCTTACCAAGTGATCAACAGAAAGTATTCAGCCAATGTTGAATTGGCTTTCTGCAGCCAATGCTCTTTGAAGCAACTGCTGAAGAGTGTGTCTCATTTAGATGGAAAGCCACCTCCATGTATGCTACACTGCATTAGTGATTTTTGGCCCATACACAACAATCTATTCCATATAAACAGCAGGGGTGGGCATTATGGATTTGGATTAATCTGTAACGGCCCTTCCAAAATGAACCACAACACAGAAAACATGCCTTTTGTGGATTTGTATTCAAAACAACAAAATAAAAAACATTTAAACAAAATTTAAGCAATCATTGCACATAAACAAAATGGCTCCGGACCATTCGGCACATGCACACCCTTTTTCAAAATGGTGGCAGTGTCACCGCCATTTTGGAAAAGGGCAGCTGGTCTGGGCATGTGCAAATATTATTTTAAATTTTTTATTTTTAACTATTTTAAATTTTTAATAGATTTAAATACAGATCTATAATGCGAATCCGTAATTAAATCCAGAAATTACAAATCTGAAACAGTCAACGGATCAGAATCTGTAGTTTCCTCCAGAGGACTGCCCCTAAAAAAACCAGCCATCAGCACAGCTGGATGTCAGATGACCCAAGAGCATGCCACAGAAAGTATTGCAGCCACAGAAAGTGCACATGCTGCTATTTCCTCTTGCATTTAACTTTTTTAAAAAACAAAACCAAACCCAAAACAAACAAACCAAAGAACACAAAATCTTGGTCAGTCCATGGGGATCAGTAAAAAGGAGGGCATTTTCTCAATAAAGGGCAAGACGCTTAGAGGCCTGGAAATGGAAGAATACAGTTGCACAAGCATTACTTATGAGCAGGGACCTGGGCTCACTGCATTTCCCCTGTTGCTGCTAGTGCAGTAAACACCGCTCCCTGCTTATGAACTTCAGTTACACCCTTCCTTTGAAAGAAATATTTACCTTCCTTAAATCCTCTTGGAGCAACCTGAGCATACCTTCCAGTTGGTCCACTTTAGAAGCGAGAGGAGGAGACTCTTTACTGTGGGAAGGAAACAAACACTGTCTGAGCAGGATTTTTAATGCATATTCTTCATGTATTAACACTAAGCTGGTTTTCCTAACAGGTTTCCCTATGAGACACTGATTGCTATGGATAACGTGTAATAAAACATAGCATGAACATACAGCTAGTTTAAAATGTCTTCCACAACACTTTGTCTTTAATAAAAGCAGAATACATGTGTTTCACAATGTAAGGGATGCTAGCAGTGCACATTTGAGGTTCCCATCACTGGTTTTCTCTCTGCCTGTTAGTTACATGGTAGTGGCTTAGACCATAGAACAACAAATTCTTGGACAGTGTTCCAAACAACTCACATGGAAGAGAACCTCCAAAAAGGAAAATTGGGGCATTTACTAGTGAATTTCCTTTCTGGTAGGCTCCCTGCTGGGCACTCCTAGTCTGGGTGGTGTTCTGATCCAGCCAATCAGAAGGCAGATCTCAAATTATGAAATCTGTAGGCAGACCAGGTGCTGAACGCTCCCCTAGTTCCTCAGTTTGACGTCTCCCAAAGCCACTGTGCAGAGACAAATCGAAAGGAAAAGGGGGGCAGAGGCCCAGAATACTTAGGTATGAATCTCCCCCTGCCGGCAGGCCCCAAGGGAGGGCCAGAGTGCCCAGCAGGGAGCCTACCAGAAATGAAATTCACTGGTAAGGGCCCCAATTTTCCTTTCTCCCTTCAGCTCCCTGCTGGGCACTCCTAGTCTGGGAGGTACTAGAGCAGTGCCAGAGGGTGGGAGAAAGGAAAGTCAGGAGGCTCACCTATAAGTCTGCCGCCATGGCCTGGAGAACTCTGCGCCCGAAGATGGCAGCTTGTCAAGGTCATGGTGTGGATCTTGTAATGTCTGGTGAGAGTGTGTAGGGAGGCCTAGGTGACCACCCTGCATATTTCTTCACATGAAGTCCTGGATGACAGGATTCACGAAGTAGCGGCCGAACAGAAGGAGTGAGCTGTTACTCTGCCATTCAAGTAGAGGCCCTTGGCTCTGCAGGCTTCTTTGATACAATCTCTGATTCATCTGGCTATGGACACCTTGGATGCAGGGCGCCCTCTAATGGGAGCCCTGTATAACACAAACAAGCTGGTAGATCTTCCCTCTGTCTGCATTCTCTTGATGTAGATCTTGAGGGCTCTACATACATCGAGTTTGTGCCATGTTACTTCCCTTGGATATGCCAGCTTGGGACAGAACGTTGGAAGTACTATCTCCTGGCACCTGTGGAATGGAGTGTTGACCTTTGGTATGAAGGCCGGGTTCAGTCTGAGTTCCACTCTATTGTCATGGAATGTGCAGAGGTTCGGGTTGATGGAGAGGGCCCTGAGTTTGGACACCTGTGATTGCCACAAGGAAGGCACCTTGATGGTCCGGAAGAATAGAGACACCGCTTGGAGTGGTTCGAAAGGAAGTCTCCATCAGGGCCCTCAGGACCACGTTCAGATTCCAGTTTGGGAATCTAGAAATCGGTGGTGGCTCTCTCATGCGTGCTGCCTTGATGAAACATCTGACTTGATGGTGCTTTGCGAATGGCATGTGTTCGTTTGCGTCCATGATTGCGCTCAGTGCCGAAACCTGTCTTACAATTGTTGTGGGTCACAGACCCATGTCCAGTCCGTCCTGCAGGAACTCCAGGAGCTCTGGGATCTCTAGTGGGAACTTTTCTGTTTCTCTGGCTTGCTGCCAGACAAAGAAGAGTTGCCATGTGGCAGCATATATTCTATTTGTGGATGTTTTCCTAGATGACAGTAGAGTGCATAGCACCATGTCAGGATAACCCTTGTGCTTTAGGGCTTGCCTTTCAGTAGCCAGGCCATCAGCTGAAAGTGTCCTGGGTCTTGATGGCCCAATGGGCCCTGTTGCAACAGCCCGGGAAGTAGAGGGAGTGGGAAGCGTGGACGTGCCTTGTAGCTCCACTAGATCTGAGAACCATGGCCTCCTTGGCCAGAAGGGGGTGATGATGATGACCAGTGTCCGTTCCTCCCTGATCATTTGCAGCACTGTGGAGAGCATTGGGAATGGGAGGGGAATGCATATAGGAGTGTCTGTGGCCAAGCCTGATGTAACGCGGCGAGATTGCTCCCAGATCAATTCTTCTTGGGAAGTACCCCAGGACTTTGTGGTTGCCCCTGGAGGCGAAGAGGTCTAGGGTCAGGTTCCCCCACTTGTCCACTACTGCTTGGAACACCTGTGGATGAAGCTCCCACTCTCCTGGGTCAATGTCCTGGTGGTTCAGCCAGTCGGCTTCCACATTGTCAGTGCCCCAGATGTGGGTCGCTCTGATGGACTGTATTTTGGGCTCTGTCCATGTGAACAGAACCTGGGCCTCCAGTTGCAATATCTTTGACTTGGAACCCTTCTGTTGGTTAATGGAGCCTATTGCAGTTATGTTGTCTGTTTGAATGAGGACATGATGTTCGAGAATCCACTGTGTGAACGTCTGCAGGAGCAGCCGTATCACCCGCAGTTCCAACAGATTGATGGTGCACTGGGCTGCCTGTTCTGACCATCTGCCCTGTGTGCTCTCGTTCTTGAGGTGGGCCTCCCAGCCCCTCTGACTTGCATCAATTGTGATTATGATCGTGATCCTTTGCTGCTCCGCCACTGACACGCCCAGGTTGAAAGGTGATCTGGAGTTCCACCAACCCAACTGTTTCACCAGGGGGTTGGGAATGCATATCCTCTGCTGGTCCCTCCCTGCTCATTATCTGTAACTGGAAGGGCCTGAGGAAGTTCTGAAGAGGAGGGAGGTGCAGCCTTGCCCACTGGACCTGGTCTATGCAGGCTTCCAGGGAGCCCAGTAACTTTGTTAGGAACATTAACAAGACTGATTTATGCTGTGCCAGCTTCGATATAATTGTCCATATTTTGGCTCATCTCTCCAGAGAGACCTTTATCCAGTCCCTCCTGGGTGTTGATTATCACCCCAAGGTGTTGGAGGGTGTGAGATGGGGATAACTGGCTCTTTGGGAAGTTGATTACAAACCCATGCTCCTGCAGTGAGGCGACTTTTGGCTATGTTCCTATTCGCCTTCTGTCTCGAGTGAGACCTGATTAGGATGACATCAAGGTAGGGGTAAGCATGGATCCCCTGCTTGTGAAGGAGCACTATCAGCGGGGACAATACCTTCATGAATATCCTGGGCGCTGTGGCCAGTGCAAAGGGGAGAGCGGCATACTGCCAGTGAGTCCTGTTGACTTGGAAGTGAAGCTTGGCCCTGTGGGTTTGTGCTATGGGGACATGGAGATACGCGTCCTTCAGGTCCACTAACAACAGCCAGTCATCCTTGGAGAAGGATAAAAGAATGGATTTGAGTGTCTCCATCTTGAACCTTCTGTACCTGGTATATTTGTTTAGGAATTTGAGGTCCAGGACTGCCCTGCGGTCGCCGTTCTTCTTGGGTACTATGAACAGAATGGAGTTGAGCCCCTTCCTGCATTGGTCAACTGGTACTGGCTCGATTGTCCCCAGCAGATAAAGCTGCTCTACGGCCTCCTCTATAAGCCTTACCTTTACTTTGTCTCTCGATACAGGTGATTTGAGGAACCTGCTGGGGGCCCAGCCAGTTAGCTCTATGTGGTATCCTCGAGAGACAATGTCCTTTACCCAAGAGTCTGTCATGGACTGTTCCCACACTCGGTTGAAGTGGGATAGTCTCCCCTCGCCCCCGGGTCTGGGGACTGACTCAGAGGGCTCAAAGGGGCTGCCACTGAGCAGACTTGCCAGCGGGGACATTTCCCCCTGCTCTTCCCTTAGAAGGGTATGTCGTCTTTCTAACCGCTTGCTTTCATTTTGGTTTTTGGTAGTTAAGACTCCCTGCAGAATCCTCTTCCTGTCTTCCTATAGGAGTCACGGAAATTTATGGGGCAATGAAAGAAGGAGAATTTCTTCTTTTCCGATGTTGCCACCGAGGGCTTCTCCCCCCCCCCCCCCCTTTGGCCTTTTCCACCACTGTATCTAGGGTGGAACAAAAGAGCTTACGACCCGTGAATGGGTTGGTGGTCAATGTCGTCTTAGAGGTAGGATCTCCAGACCATGGGCACAGCCAGAGACATCTCCTCACCGCCACATTTGTGGCCATAGCTTGCAATAGGACCCTTATAGCATCCACACATGCATCCGCCATGTATGTCCCTGCCTCGGCAATCTTGTCAGCCAGGGCATCGTGTGTTGTGAAGGACATATTAAGATTCCTAATGTCCTCTGTCCATTGGATGATTGCTCTTCAGAAGGTGCCTGCCTTGTGACAGCCTCAAAGTTGCATCTGAGGGATGCTTCAATCGCCCTATCCATCTGGTTGCAAGAGTAAGGGTTGCCTCTTGGGGGGAGGGGGGGGAGGGACGGGACTGCCGAGTCTCTTGACAATGCTGCTGCTGCCAGGTCTCCCACGAATGGGAACAGGCTTGCCAGCAGCCTGAGCCCTTTAGGCTTCTTGGACGGCTGTTCCCATGCAGATGTTATGATTGCCTTGAAAGTGGTTGGAAGACGAATGAAGACCTCCTTCTTGTTCTGCTGGATCAGGAGCTTGTGGCTGGCACCCAAATTTTCTGATTGCTTTTCCTGATCCTGCAGTGCCTGCATGCCCAGGGCCTCTATCACCTTGGTGATGAGTCAAATTCCTCTGTGGAGCCTGCGTGGTGATGGGCCTGTCTTGATCTCTTTGTGATCCGGTGGTCCTCTTTGGGTCTCTTGACTTTTTTCCCCCTGCGTTCAAGCTCTTTTAGAAGATCAGAGTCTGAGAGCTGATCACTCAAGGATCCATACAACTTACAGTCGGAAGGAGCGGGCGAGGATTGGCTGTAGGTGGTCTTCAGGGGTGACTTCCTGGCAAACTGCTTTCGATTTGGAATGACTCTTGTAGGTGTTGGAGTTAGATGCCTTTTCCATTCTGTCCATCTGGACTTGGAGCCTACTGATAGGACTCCACCAGCCATGGGATCATGTTGTTTGGGACTGATCCTTCTGCTCCATGCTGGACCTGGAGATTTGCTTGGAGAACTGGTGGCCCTGGGTCAGTGGATCCTTCTCTGTCTAAGTCCCGCTCCTCATACCCTTGCTGCAGTTGGTTCCTTCTGGACCTAGCGGCGGGTCTGTTTGTTTTCTCTCTGGGGTTAGCAGGCTCATCAAGCGTGTCCTCCAGCCCATCCTAATCACCTGCAACGATGTGGAGAGAACGTTAGGTGGCTGTATCTACAATTCCATCCCCCTTTTTTTTAAAAAAAGGAAACAGGATGGCAGTGCCCATGCCTGCCATGTAGGCTTGGCAAAATGGCAGTGCTAATGCCCACCATAAGCTGGATTCAATATGGCAGCTCCCATGCCATCCAAGTGCATGCCCCAAAATGGCGGTGCTCATGGCCGCCATGTGGGTGTGGCAAAATGGTGGCACCCATGACTGCTGTGTGGGCACTCAAGATGGCAGTGCCCAAGCACGCCATGCAGAGGAATCAACCTGGTGAAGCCCCTGGCAGCCATGTGCACGTCCCCAAAATGACGGTGGCTGCGGCTGCTGCGTAGGTGCTCAAGCATGCTGCCGGGCTAGGCGGCGTGTGTGCCGCTTGGTCTAGAGCAGGGTTCCCTGCAGCTGCGGGGAGGCTGGGACCGGGGCATTTACTCCTGACTATCGGCGGCACCGACTCCGCTATTGGGGAGGGCTCACCCGATAGAAAAGCCACTCCAGCTTTCTGTGCCCAAGGGCTGCAGTACCAAAAACGGCCGTGTGAGCCCTCAGAATGGCTCCCTCCCCCCTGCCTGGTACCTGTGCAGGCACGGAGCTGCCCGGCGGGATCCAGCTGGGAGCCGCACAGATGCAACGCTGCTCCGGGGACTCTTGCTCCGAGAACATCCCCTCCCCCCACATGGAGCTGCCCTGGGGACTACAGCCCTGCGATCAGATCTCCTTGAGGAGGGCAACCTGCACCCTTCCTGCCTGGAAGTCTTGCTTGTGTGGGAGAGGGGGTAGCAAGGAGTCTGGCAGAGAGGGAAGATCTGCAATGGGACATATGGGGGATGCTGCCGCTATTCTGTGGGGCGAGGCAGGAAGTCCCTGGCTCCTAGCAAGGGGAGAGAAGGGACTTAAAGCAAAATCCCCCTCTAAGGTGTCCCGGGTTGTGAAGAGCTCTAAGCCTCTTCTCTGAGCCTCGAGGAGCACGTCCCATCCCGTCCCCCCCCGCGCGCGCCAAAGCGTCCTATTAGGACAGGGGAAGGGGGGGGGGAAGCCCTCCTTCCCTTATGCTGTTTCCAGGAGAGGAGTGACCTTCCCCCACCCTAAATGGCCCTCAGCATGCACCCACACATACTTACCTAAGGGGTGCTCCGTAGGGCAGGGCAGATTCAGCACCAAGGCAGGAGATCTGTCCCAAGAGGCACTTGCCCAGGTGAGGGAACGCTTGTGGCTCAAGCCTCCCTGTTCCTGGAGAGAAGAGGGGGAGATCCGAGACTCCTGAGCTCCTTCGGAGAGGGGAAGGAGCGGGACAAGCAAGGCCGGTCTCCTCTCTCTACAAGCCTGGCTACACTGGAGCCAGATGTATAGGGGGTAAGACCCTCACTTCCTTGTTTAGAAGGTTTAAGATAAAGTTGAACATAAACATGAAAATAAAAATAAAACTAAATCTGAAAAGTTGAATAAGAGTTCAGAGAACCCAATCTGCTTGCATACAGTCTGAAGGTAGAACTCAAACTGAGGAACTAGGGAAATGTTCAGCACTTTGTCCACCTACAAATTTCATAATTTGAGACCTGCCTTCCAATTGGCTGGAGCAGACCACCACCCAGACTAGGAGTGCCCAGCAGGGAGCCGAAGGGAGAAATCCAGTGTTCTAGTCCTTCTAACTTATGCTGTTTTCCAGCTGGAGAAATTCATCAATCATTTGAATTCATAAGGTATAAAATGTGTTAAAAAGCAAAACGTCCCCTCTGCTTGCTAACTGAAAAGCCCAGCTGTGAAATAACGTATTACCCAGTGTAAGGCTTTATCTGTGCGGAAAACTGGTCCTCAGTTTGATCACTATTGGAAGCAGCACTCACAGGTCTGTGGTTTTCATCACTAGCAGCAAAGAATGAGGCTCGCTGGTCTGTAAAGAGAAAGAATGGCCCCTAAAGTTTGTTTCACTTACTACAGTATTTTCATCTGAAGAATCCTAAACTACTTTGTAGACATTATTAACACACACAATCAATATTATATACATTGAAAAAGGAAGTGAAGGCTAGATGTGCAGGTGAAGCAGAGGCGGAGCAGCTGTGGAACGTCCCGGAGCACCGCCAGTGGAGTGGGCTGCCCAAACCTGGGGCACTGGGTGGAGGGGAAGCTGCTGTCCGTCTACTTGGCGGACGGGCTCTCAATTGACAGTTGCCCTGGGCAATCCCACAGAGTTGCAGGAGGCAGACTAGAGCATTGGGCGATCTGCCCTCAACACTATGGTGTCGGGGAGGGGATGCTGAGTGGGCGGACTGTGGGCTGCAGCAGCTGCCGGATCTGTTTAAAATGGACCCAAGTGGGGCTGGACATGGGCAGACATGGGGGTGCACCCCTGGAGCAGCTCTGGGGGTGGCCAGCAGTGGTGACTGGTGGGTGGAGCCTAGTCAATGGTAGGTGCATCATGTAAACACAGAGCAAGCAAAGCAAACCATCTTAACCCAACAATATTATGTGAAATCCTGAGCATACCATAAAAGCAGCAGCATGGAGTTCCACATGTGGCATGGCCTCCTTAAAAAAAGGCCTGCCACATTCCACCAAACTACAAAGAGGCCATTTTAAAATGCAGGTAAAAATTCAAGCAAAGAAACCCTTCTAAGCCCCCCACCCCCCAATAATCAGAAAGCAGACAATCAGGGTCTCTCTCAGGGTGAAAAACATCAAGGGCCAGAGCACCATTTTAAAGAAGAGGAGGCAGCACAGCTATGCCCTTTCAAATTCCAACTGGGCCCACAAAATTGCTCCTGTCTGCAATGCATGCCCAGGGGAGGGGGAACAACTGGGAAGCCACACATAAAATACATACAAACTTAAATTCAGGGGAGGCAGCATCCAAACAAACCCATGTTGGCAAAATACAGATTCATAATTGATATTTTGCGTAAGACACAGTATTAGTTCTAATACTACAAAATTAGTCACTTCAGTCACCACTCGCCTACAATTCACAATCCTTGGAATGGATGGATGATCATATCCAATGTAGAAATGTGGATTACTATATCCCTGATGTAAATTATAGTCCTTAATCTCCAGATAATACTGGGAGACAAGAGAGGGTCAGGAGAACAAGTAATTTTGCTCTTGCAACCCCAGGAATTTAGGTCAAGTGGGCACTCAGTCCATGGGAGGAGGTGCATTTGGAGAAATGGTAGATTAAAGATGTTAATAAAGATGTTAATCATGCAAGGTTATTCATTATCCACAGTATAAAACAAGATATTCTGATCCCAAAATAGATTATATTCAATGCTGAAGGGGCTGAATGAACCCCTTTATAACTTTTAAAATTAACGATGCCATTAGTATTTGCAAAGGTCCCCATCCCGAACACACGAGCAGAGCGTATTAAAGTGCTTTATCCCTTCCAAGGAATCATTTCAAGTACCAAAGCATTGTACTTAAAAGCGAGGGGGTCATATCTGCCACTTCCCTCCTCCGAAGGAGGGAACGGCAAAAGGAGAGGAGAAAAAAGAAACAAAGAAATGCCTCAAATTGAATTGCAGCTCACATGTATCCCTCCCCACAGCACTGCTAAGGTATTTTCTCCCACTGTGCAGTGCAGGGGCAGGTGTCAGACGGTTTCTAGGCAGAGACAGATCAATGAGGATAGATTTGGGACACTGCACGTATACCCTCCCATGCCCATCCCACCCTTCCTTCCCTCTCCATCGCATGCAAACCCTTCCTAAGACCCTCCCAGGAAAAGAGGGAGCCTCCCTGGTACAAAGATAGAGGGAGTTCCCCCAGTGGGGCTAATCTTGATTCCCACCACCCCACATTTCCCCTGCTTTCCCTATGGCCCCACCCCAGCTGCAGAGCCCAGGGAAGCAGAGGCTGGTTGCAGTTGGAGTTGGTCTCACTTGGGCTGGGCACAACACCGCCTTTAACCACCAGCCATCCAGCTCAACTCCAGTCCTGAAAAAGTCAAGGGGATTGGGAATTTGCTGCCTGGAGGAGTTAGCTGCAGAGTCCAGTTACTACAGCAGCAGCCTGCCAAGTGCTGGGGCTCCTTTGCCTGTATGAGCGAGTTCAGGTCTGGGCATGGTTCCTGCTCCCTCCTCCCCTCAGTCACAAGTGAGCACTGCGTAGTTGCCTCCCTGGCTCCCTGCCTTTTTGCTGGCCAGGGATTGGCCAGGGCGATACCTCTATCACCCAGAAATATATTTTTTTCAGCAGGGTGAGCGCTGAAAGATTCCGAAGGAATCCTCCAAGCGCCTTTTCCGTGCCTGTCCTTAAAAACAAGTGAGCTTGCATGAGAGGGGAATAAAAAGGGTGATACGACTCTCGCCCTCTTGCACATACTCAGACTATATCTCTCAGCCCCCCTTTCCCCTCTCCGGGGGCCCAAATCTGACCTGATTGGTGTGGGGTGTACAGCTGCACCTCTGGCTTGCTTGGTCTGCTCCTGGCTCCAACACACACAACCACCACGTGTGTTGAGAGTGTGGGCAAGCTCCTCTTCCCTTTGACTGCCTGGCCCGCCCACCAAACGTTCTTGTCCTGTACGTATGTGCAGCCAGTGGCAAAGGCTTCTCCCAACAGGGCAGAGCTGGGGGAAGATCAGCAGTGCATGGCAGCATCAGGCTCCACCTCCAGGAGGGTGGGGGTTGTGGAAGGAGTGAGAGACAGCTAGGCTGCCTTCAGCGCTTGGCCCGATGTGAAACTGACACACTGCCTGCCTGGGCTGCTCAGACAGTGTGTGTGGCTCCAGCAATGCTGCGCTGGGTGGGGTGTGTGTTAAAACTTTAATGTGCCAGTCGCGCCAAACCAGAACAAGCAGCCCAGCAGGCAGCCACACGCGTGAGAGCTGCCCTGCAGCCCAGCAAGCACTCACGTTGGTGAGTGCATTGGGCCAGGGGTCTGGCCGCTTGTAGGGCACCGCCCAGAAACCCTGAATGTAGGGCCATTGCTGGTGGTCTGTCCTGTGGCTGTCAAGACACCCTTTGTTTTTTAGGGAAAAAAACCTAACCCATCTAGAAATAATCACACTCCAGTAAGGTCTAATCCAGTGGTGCCCAAACGTTTTGCATATGCAACCCCTTTTTGAGATTTAGATATAAATTTCACAACCCGAGACAGCAGTGAAGACATGCAAAGTAAACCAAATATCAACTGGGAGCGTGGCCCCTATTTGCAGATGGTATAATCCCATCAAAGGTCCTGACCAATGGTTTAGAAACCTCTTGTCTAATTTCTCATTTGCTAGTGAGAAGAAGAAAAAAAGCACTGTGGTTAAAATGATGTTGACATGCAAGACTGTGCATTTGGAAGAATGTTGAGAGGAGAATGGGAATGAAAAGACAGGTGCCAGCAAGGCAGGTTTCTTAAATTACTTAGACAGCGCACAGTTCCTTTCTTGTCATTAAGGCAATCTTTCCTAACTTGTGGGGCTCACAAGCAATGCAGAACAACGAAGCATGTTGATTGCAAGCCACAGATTGGGGACTACTGGCTTAAGGGGTTCACATGCTTTTCACCTGCAGTTTGGCATAATTATAATTATGCTATATCAGCTGATTATCCATGCAAACCACTCTCTTTCTGACTGGTTTCCATTAATGGAAACTGTTGAATTGCATAGAAGTTGCTGAAATATAAAATGTTTTAGCTGCAAAATGCTGAGATCTGCAGAATAATAAAAAGAAATATGTGAAGACTGAAGGTGAACAAATATTAGGCTGTTGAGACTTGAACTGCAATTTCAAAAGAGCTTTAGAGCAGGAAAAAGCTATGAAATGGAAAAAAAATCAGAATTAAAAGAATTAATCCTCCATGAGGCCTGTGGGATGGGATTTAAGGTTTCTGAATACCTACCCTCAAAGGCTTTGGCAGCATCTACCAAGTTTGACCAGTCCAGGTCAGAAGCAGTATCAGGCAAGGGCATAAGACCTGGGTCTGGCATAGGCTGCCTTCTCTGTTCCTGGACATCTGTCAGGGAGCTGTCTGAGGCAGAGAATTCTCCTGGACCAATGAAGAATTAAGTAAATAATGGAACGCTCAATCATTTCTCTAACAAGAACATTCAAACAATTCTTTAGCTCTCTTTTTTTCTGGTCTTCCATCTGAGTTCCCATTTCTTTAGCAAATGGCTACTTGATTATAGAATTCACCCCTCTATATCATTACATTCTTCTCTGACGTACCAGATTTTTGCTGCCAAGGACTTGGGAATGCAACTGCCAAATGCTTCAGCCTCCCAAACCTGCCCTCTTGAGGTCGGAGATGTCCAACTTTAAAGTTTGTTGTCTCTTTAAAGTTGCTGGCTCTGCAACCATGGCCTAACCTACACTCCACAGACATGACAACATTGATATGATTGTGGCTGGCCTCCTGCAGACTTCCTTAGGCAGAAAATACTCTCAGTTCTAGCCCAGTCCAATGGGTGACGGCATTTCACAAGCAATGGGAATGCTGAAGAACCCTTTCAAGGTACTTGAAGCAATGAGGTACTTCCATGGGTTGATGTGCTTTCTCAGGTTGCTCAGAGACTAAAAAGTATCCAAAATTAGGCCAGGCAACAGGGTACATATCCGGCCATTACTGGCCCTCGTTGTTAGAATTGTTCTCAGAGATGTAAATGCTTGGGAAACTGACTGGCCTAAAATAGCATGTCATACCATAGTTGGCTGTAGAAAAGGCACCAGAGTCCTAGATCTTAGCCCAGCAAATGTTAACATGTGGGAAAGGAAGCTATTTGGAAGGGTAACATCTTAAAAAAGCAATTAAACATCTGCAAAGTTTGATTTTATGTATTTTATGTATTTTTAAAGTCAAACTTACAATGCAGTTGCATTTTTTTGTATAAACATAAATCTGACAAGCCTTGTTTTCAATTTGTTTTTGAGAAATGCCTTTGAGAGCAGATATTCAGTTCACTAATATCTGCTTTCAACCCTAACACTACAAAAGAATCCCCACCCCCTGGCAAAAAAACAAACAAAACCCCTCCTTATGATCAGCTTGAGAAATAATAGTTTGAAGGGTTTACAATGTTAATACCATAGTGTCTGGGACACCCTTGCAGCACTGCATGAGTACCATACAACCTTGTTACAAGATTTTTGCAGGGTAGGTTTATCCCCCTCCTCCTTTGCCAAAAATACACAGCTCTTTGAAAAGGTCCATCTATAACATACATTTGTTTAACTTGGGGAAAGAAACCAAGAATTAATAGAAGCTATTTTTAACTCTGGTCACTCCCTTCCCTGTGCTACTCAGAGGTGGTTTAGGTGCCACTGTTATCAAAATGCTTAAAGTAAGAATTCGGAGAAAGTGACAGTCAATAATGGTGTTAAATATTCAGCTCTATTTAAGCTCACACACACCAAGGGCAAGTAGGAGGAAAACAATGGGTGCAGCCAGAGAAGCTGTGGTGGGCCCAATTCCCACACGGCCCTGTGGTGGGCAAGTGCAGTTGTCACACTCCGGGGACAGTGCGTGGAGCTGGGAAGATGGTCACTCCCGCTCCCCCCATCCCAGGACAGCTGGGCTACTTCCTGATCTCCTAACCACAGCTGGTGAGGGCCAAGGAGGCCCTCCCTGCCCCACTTCCTTCTCCTGGCCCAATCAAAATCCTGCCCCTGGCTGTGACATGGCAATGGGCAACTGCGCCCACTGCTCAAAGCCTTGCTGTAGAGCTCGCTGTGCGGTGGGGCAGGACGGACCCGGCACACAGACTGTCATGCCTCTTTAGCCTTACCCTACATGACAGATCCTCAGCCTTTTTCCAAGGAGATGTCACATAGCAGCCAGCTGCTCTCCCTGCCACACAGCAGGGGAACATCTGGCAGAAGCCAAGTCACACAATGCACTGCATCGTGTAGTCTAGCTGGCCAGGGTGGGTTAAGGCTTCTCAAGGCGTGATAGTCTGCCTTAGTCATCTCATGTGACTGCACCCACTGTATATGGTGCTCAGTCACATTTGGTCCCTTTTATCTCAAAGGTCTGAATTTTACAGAAAGCTGGAAATCCCATTTTGATGGCACTCTCATAAAACTTGTGTTGTGAAATGAGTAACAAGAGTCTTGAGACTTCCAATTCAGTGCAGGAGGAGAAAATGACAGATTGGGAAGGCTTCTTTGTGAAAACGTACAAGGTCTAAATAAAAGGAGACTAAGGACACTTTTACATGAGGCGCTTAGAAGCGCCTCTGGAGCCCCGTATTCAAGAGGAAAGCCACACGGGGAGTGTTTACATGCTCCCTGCGCTACCGGAAGTGATGTGCTGCCCATTTGCTTCAGTGGCAGCGGCTGCAGACGCAGGACTTTCAAGAGGCGCATATCTGTAGACCTCAATTTTCAGGTCTACAGAACGCGGCTCTTTGAAAGTCCCACGTTGCTGCTGAAGTGAATGGGCCGCGCAACATGTCACTTCAGGTAGTGCAGGTAGCGTGTAAACACTCCCTGCGCGGTTTTCCTCTTGAATACAGGGCTCCGGAGACACTTCTAAGCGCCTTGTGTAAAAGTGGCTCAAGTGTTGCTCTCCCACCTTCATATGTACATTAATTGTGTCATTAATCCTCTGACACAGACACTCAGAGGATGTAGCCACGAAGTTAGTTACAAAAGTAAAAGTAACCAATTCTGAAATCGCTGTTTCGTGCCTATATGCAAAAGGGCATAAGGGAACTTCATTAGTCCCTTGCCCAGGGATTATGTTAAATAATGCCAAGTACCTGGTGAGTAATGCATACACAAATGAGGAGAGGAGAGGAGGAGAATATGTTGGGATTCTGAATTCTCTACAACTCCTATCAAACTTGTTTTTCTGGTTATGTTTTTGCAAGCCATCTTTTTTACTTTCCCCTATTGTAGGTTGTTACCCACAAGCAAATGAAAGCATTAGCAGCAGTGGTAACTGCTTTCCTCATGTCCCCACTCCTTATGGAGCAGGTGGGCAGCTATCACACCCCCAAAGCAGCCAACCCAGACAGAAGGTTGCAGGTAGTAAAACAGCAAGAATAGGGTTACATCAGGAAAGGAGCAGGCAAACACTGTAACCTCACCCTTTGCCTGACCCAGCTCCCCTCCCCCCACAAAGCACTCTGACATCATGGAGTTCTGAGGGGTCTAGACTTCTTGCCCCTGGAGAGTCTAGTTGGGCTTTTTTTTAAGTATTGGGGGCTCTCCTGAAGAGTTAAAAATGGATTCCTTTAAGCAAAATCAAGCAGCAGTGTCTAACTGCATGTCAACCAAATGTTGTAACCAGCACAGAATCTTTAATTTATTGCAGTAAGCTTGGAGGTATACGTACCATGTAAAGATTTCATTCCTAAAGTGTATGATGGCCTTCGTAAGGGGAGTGACTTGGGGAGAGATGGGTAGGTGCTGCTGAAAAGGACATCATTTGGCAAGGCTTGGTCCAGAAGTGAGCCCCGTGAGGTGAAGAAGTGTTCCCTTTGACCACTGTAAATACTTTCATCTGACAGTGTTCTCTGCAAGGCACGCCTACTGGTAGGAGTGCTAGGGAAAGAAGACTGAGAGGAAGAATAAATAGGACATTAGTGCATGCCAACATTTCCAACATATGAAACTGGCTTCAATATACTCAATAATTTTAAAACTGTATTATAGGGAGCAGGACTAGATAACCTATTGAGTTTCTGTTTCCATAACAATCATTCAACAGATTCCTTGTAGGATCTTTAACCTTAACAAAATTTCCACATCTGCTATACATTAGCTGTAGCCCACGTGTACCAGGGCTGGTGTTTACAGAAGCATGAAAAAGCCTATTGAAAATGGAAAGTTTTCCCTTCGGTGCTATTTCCCAAACACTCCTAAAACGCAGCATTGATAGAAAGATGACAACTGGCTAGGAGCTCCATAAAACAGAACAATGAAAAACGTTTGACAGGCTAAAACCCCTCACAGATCTTTGAGTAAGAATTAACTTACAAAGAGAGTCTCACTAATTGATTTCCCTGAAGCAGAAGTGATTAAATACCATATTTATTAAGAGTTTTAAAAACTGTATTCTGTCTCCGCTATGGCAAATCCTGCTATGGGGAGGTAGAAGAGATGTGGGAAGAGGAGGAGAGAAGAATTGCTCATGTAAACTGAAGGACCATCTGCCAAAAAAATAAATAATTTTTTTAAAAAAAATAAGTCCCATGACAAATAGCTGCCAATAAACTGAATTGGTCACCTACCTTCAGTGAATTCGTTTCTCCCCTAGGCTCCAGATAATACTCCAATTGGGTAGCTCCGCATAGACTGCCAGGAGGCAGAAGAACAAAGTTGCTTGTGCGCATGCATGGGTGCTGCTATCCCGCTGCCTCTCCCCAGTCCGTTCCATAGCCGAAGACTGATCAACTCTTTCTCTCATCAACTATTTCTCTTATATGCTCACCGGTGAAAACAAAAAAATACTAACATGTGAAGAAAAAACAACTTCCCCCCATCATGCCCAGTATACATCGCCTGGGCTTGGAAGAGGGGCCAGACATGACCAACTATTACTGATTTTTAACTATTTACAGAAAACTGTTAAAAGAGCTCAGGGTACTTCCCCCACCTAAGATGGTTGCTGTTTGGTAGGGAGGGCTGGAGTATTATCTGGAGCCTAGGGGAGAAACGAATTCACCAAAGGTAGGTGACCAATTCAGTTTTCTCCCCCTGGCTACCAGATAATCCTCCGATCAGGATGCACCTGAGCATACCTTTTCTCCTTTTAAGGATGGGAACAAACAGCACTGGGGGAGTCCAGTACTGCCTGAAGCACCCTTCTACCAAACGCAGCTTCTGCTGACTGGTAGGTGTTCAACTTATAATGTCTAACGAATGTGTGGAGGGAGGACCAGGTGACCGACCTACAAATCTCCTCATAGGAGGCTTGAGCCTTAAAGGCGTATGAGGTAGCCGCACTGCGTACAGAGTGTGCCCAGATCTGTAGTGGAGGAATCTTCTTCTTGGCCTTATATGCCTCCACTATACACCATTGAACCCATTTGGAGATGAATGTTTTGGAGGCTTTTAACCCAGTGTAACCCGGTCTTATGTTTACAAACAGAGTGGATGATTTTCTAGACCCTCTAGTTCTAGATAGGCAAATTTTCAGGGCCCTACGGACATCAAGGGTGTGCCAAACCTTCTCCTTTGGATGAACAGGCTTGGGACAGAAAGAAGGGAGAATCATTTCCTGAGCCCTGTGGAAGGCCGAATTGACCTTTGGAATAAAGGTCTGGTCCAATCTAAGAACGAATGCTTGCTCTTGGAACTGACAAAAATTCTCTTCTACAGACAGGGCTCCCAGCTCTGACACGCTCCTGGCTGACGTAACAGTCACTAAAAAGGATACCTTTATAGATAAAAAATACATAGAGATGTGTCTAAGGGGTTCAAAGGGTGCCCTAGTGAGGGCATCGAGTACTAAGTTTAAATTCCATGAGGGATGCCTGTGGACTACCGGAGGGGATAGACGCTTGGCTGCCCTCAAGAACTGTCTAACATGCTTATGCGAGGAAATGGACCTGCCAGAAGCTGCTTTCAGAACTGAATCTAGGGCGGATGCCTGTCTGGCTAAAGTATTTGGCATGAGACCCTTCTCCAACCCCTGCTGTAGAAATTCTAGGATCACAGGCATTCCTGCCTTGCAGGGATCGAGGTTCTTAGTGCTCGCCCATTGGACGAAAACTCTCCATGTCGCTCTGTAGCTCCTCCTGGTGACTGGTCGTCTGGACGCTTGCAAGGTAGCTAGCACTGCTTCTGAATAACCCTGTTTTCTTAGTGCTGTACGCTCAATCTCCACGCTGTCAGCTTCAGGTTGTGCAGGTTGTCGTGGAGCACAGGACCCTGAGATAGTAGATTGGGGAGTATTGGCAGCACTCTGTATTGGTTTTGACTTAGCTCTATGAGGTCCGAAAACCATGGCCTCCTCGGCCACCAGGGGGTGATGAGAATCACTTGTGCTTGTTTGAAGATGATTTTCGATACCATCTTCTGTATTAGTGGGAATGGTGGAAATGCATATAATAGGTCTCGAGGCCAAGACTGGTCCAGGGCATTGGTCGCCATGGCCTACGTGCAAGGTGTTCTGGACATAAATAGCGGTAGCTGAGCATTCTCCCGTTGAGCGAACAGATCGATTCTGGGTAGACCGAATTCCCTCACTATGTCCACAAACACTGTCCTGTTCAGTGACCATTCGTGGGGGTCGACTGTTTGTCGGCTGAGTCAATCGGCTTACACGTTGTCTTGACCCCTGATGTGGAGGGCCTTTATTGATAGTAGTTGTGACTGCGCCCAATTGAAGAATTTTACCGCTTTCGCCTTGAGGATACGTGATCTGGATCTGCTCTGATGGTTGACATATGTCTTGGCCGTTGTATTGTCCGTGCATATTAGTATGTGTCTGTGAGGCAAAGTCGGTAAGAGCCGAATCAGGGCTAGGTGGATAGCTCTCAGTTCCAGGAAATTTATTCCCTGGCTCGCCTCCTTCTGTGACCACAGTCCCTGGGCTGAGGTCGAGTCCGCATGGGCACCCCAGCCCCTGAGACTGGCATCTGTAGTTACCACTGCCCTGGGAGGATCTACCAGGGGTGTGCCTGTCTGAAAGACTTTAGGACCTAACCACCAAGACATGGAGCCTTTTAGGCTTGGTGGGATTGAGTCCCATGGGGTTGAGTCCCAGAATTAACTCTCTTTGTAAAGGTCTCAGCCGCTCTTGTAACAGATGTAGGTGTAGTCTCCCCCACTGCACCTGTTGTGTGCAGGAGACCAGTAAACCCAGCAACTGGGCCAACACCTTGAGTCTCAATTTGGGGTTGTGTTTCAGAAGGAATATATACTTGCGGATCTTGAGCTGTCTCGCTGCCGGGATGCGTGCGAGGCTGGAGGAAGTATCTATGATTACTCCTAGATGTTCCAGACGGCGAGTTGGGGACAGGTGGCTCTTGTCCATGTTTAGAAGAAAACCATGTTGAGTCAGGTACTGAATTGTTCTCTGTAAATCCGTCCTGAACTTGTCCTGTGATTGCGCCCTGATGAGTAGATCATCGAGGTAAGGGTAGATATGAATCCCTTCCCTCCTCAAGTTTGCTATGATTGGAATCAGAATCTTTGTGAAGGTTCGGAGTTTCGAAGACAGGCCGAAGGGGAGGACCCTGAATTGCCAGTGGGCTTCGTTGTAACTGAATCTGAGCCACTTCCTGAGTGGAGGCCATATCGGCACGTGGAGATACGCGTCCTTTAAGTCGAGGGAGACCAGCCAGTACCCTATCCTGATACTCCGAGAGATGGATGCCAGCGTTTCCATCTTGAACTTCCGATGATGAACATATTTGTTTAACCGTTCGAGGTCCAGCACCACTCTCCAACCCCCTAACTTTTTGGGAACTAAGAAAAGGATTGAGTAGAGGCCTGATTGGCGCTCTAAATGGGGGACCTCCTCTATTGCTTGAATAGTCAGTAGCCTGGTGATCTCCCCGAGCATTGCTCCCTGCTTTGCTGGGTCTCCTGAGATGGGGGAGGGCAGAAAAAGGGGTTTGGGACAACTGGTTAACTCTATCTTGTAGCCCTGAGAAACGCAGGATACTACCCAAGTGTCAGATATGGATCCTTCCCAAGTCCCTGAGAAGTTTTGGAGTCTGCCCCCCCCACCCCCTGCTCCACCGTATAGTCATTGGTCTTGTTTGGGAGGCCCCGTTGGAGCAGGTCTGGGTCTCTGCCTATCGAATCTGGCTTGTCTCTGTCCTCTGAAGAAACGAAAGGAAGACTTGGCTGATGGATTTCTGGAAGATTGAGGGTTGAACCTTCTGAAAAAATTCGAAGAGACCCTACCTCGAAAGGGCTGAGATCGAAACGGGCATTTCCTGTGGCCCACCTATTGTAAAGTCTTTGGTTTATCCTTGTCAGTTGCGTCAGCCAGCACTTTATCCAAGCACACCCCGAACAGTGTCTGACCCTTGTAAGGGCCTGAGACTAGTAGATTTTTTCCCGTATTATCCCCGTCAGGATCTGAGTCACACTCGGCATCTCGCTGCGACACTGCCTGCCACAGAACGAGCCGCCCGTATTAAGGCATCTGTGGATGCATCAGCTATAAAAGCTGTGGCTGTCAAGATGTGTGAGGAGAGGATCTCTGCTCTTTTTTCCGAAATTTCTGTGTTCTGAAGCTCCTGCATCCAGGAGAGCTGTGCCCTTGCCACATAGGATGTTAGAATGTTGACCTTCAGCAAGTGGGATGAGGACTCTAACGCCCTCCAGAGGGCCGAATCCACTGCCCTGTCAATGGGATCTTTCAGGAATACATCCACCTCTGTGGGAAACACTGTGTGCCTGGCAAGGGATGCAGCTGCAACATCGACCTTCAGACTTTTAAATAGGACCTACTTTTTTCTTGAAAAGGCATATAAGGCGTCCTGTGTCTTACTCATCTTATAGGACCAGGAGGGCTGTTTCTATTCCTCTAAGACCAGTCTTTCAAAAGCTTTGTCCAAGGGAACTCTTGTGTCCCTGCCATGAACCAAATGCATATAGTCTCTGGCTCCTTGGGAGCTTTCTCCTACAGTTGCAGTGTCTTAATAGCCTGCCCCAGGAATTCCTCCCTAAGGGCTGGGGAAATTGCCTGTCCTTGTCTTTCAGTTCTACAGGGGGCTCTACGTACTCCCTCTCCTCAGATCCCGACCCCTGGGTGGATTCCGGATCTGAGTCCGATACTAGTAGGGATTGCACCCTGCGTCTGGGCCTGTCAGGAGGGAGGTCCGCCTGGCTCTCTTCAGAAGAGTGCGGAGTAGACAATAGGCGGGAAATAGCGCCCTCTGGAGGTGCCTTCCCTTTTGTTTTTCCCTCCCTTTGGTGACCCGCCTCCTGCGGGGCTGATCTTCTGGGCCCGGGTCCCTTAGAAGAGTAAGCTTTCCTTTTACCTTTTATTTGCAGGTCGCAGAGCTTGTTCAGGGACTCCTGCAGTGAGCCCATGGCACTGGCTAGGGAGGCAAAGGTTACTTGCTCTCCGCTAGTCGTTGCATCCGGCGCCGCCACTGCATCATTGGTTGCTGCCATCTCTCCCGCCGCGGGTGTGGGGGGTGAGGTCAGGGGCTGCTCTATGCATAGGTAGTGCCACTGCTTTCGGGCAGACCCAAGTCTGACAGGGTCTGTCCCTGGGCGGGAGGATGCCAGCAGAATTGGAGGCCAGCCCCAATGGGAAAACTCCAGGGTTTTGGGGTGGTGGTAGTTTCCCCCCGCTCGGCTTCCCCGCTCCCAGGCGCCGTGCAAGGGAGCTGGCCGGGGCTCCGTGCGGTTCCCAAAATGTTGTCAGGGAAGTCCCGCCACCCTTAGGCCCCAACTGGAAAAGCGCGCGCTCTCAGGAGTGCTGAAGAAAATTCTGTCTGGGCGGTCTGGAGGCAAAAGGCAGACTGGGGAGAGACAGCGGGATAGCAGTACCTGCGCATATGCACAAGCAACTCTGTTCTTCTGCCTCCTGGCGGTCTATGCAGAGCTACCCGATCGGAGGATTATCTGGTAGCCAAGGGGAGAAAGACTCGGAACCCCTGTTAAAATCTGTTGCAAGCCTTTTCTTTATGGATTAAAAGACACAAACAAACTCTAAAACCAACAAAAATTCAATAAAATGGGTTGGAAATTTGCTGTCATACATACAAAACAAAAAAATTCCACAAGTCAGATCATTTTACATGCTATTTGTGTATCTTGCTGATGCTTCTTCATGGATTTCCCAGCCAGGCAGAAAATGGGCTCAATCCCAAACAGCGCGCGCAGATCTCATGCATAAGCCGCACGTGGATTGCGCACGCACCCGTGCAGGTGAGACTGTCCTGCTTGCAAGCCATGCACAAGATCTGTGTACATGGGTCTGGCCTCAAACCCAGTGATGTTGCTACTTGCCAGAAAGGTGGCTCCTTCCTCTCCCCCGTCGATCCTTATCGACACGGTCACCATCCTTCCCGTCCCCCAAACCCGTAGTTTAGGCTTCATCTTTGACTCACCTCTTTCTTTTGACCCTACATCGACTCTGTTGCCAAATCCTGTCGCTTCTCCCTCCATAACATTGTGAAGATTCGCCCTTTTCTCTCTGTCTCCTCTGCCAAAACCCTTGTTCGCGCCCTGGTCATCTCTCGCCTCGATTACTGTAACCTCCTTCTCACTGGCCTCCCCCGCTCTCCCCTTTCTCCCCTTATCTCCGTCCAAAACTCTGCTGCCAGGATCATCCACCTCGCCCATCGCTTTGACCACGTGCAGCCCCTCCTCTCTTCACTGGCTCCCCCTTCCTGAACAGAGGCGGCTGGTGGGTTTTGAGGCTGGAGGGGCAGTAAGGCTGGCGAGCCTAGGGGCGGAGCCAGGGCAATGGTAGGCAGAGCCAGGGCAACGGTAGGTGGCATAACCCAGCAGCAAGGAGTTCCCAGGGTTAACATACAAAACACAGTTTGCATGCACATCAAGCTTAAAATAAATAATGTATAAACCCGAAACACAGGCACTCATCCTTGTACCCAAGTCACAGCCTCCAGTAGTTCACGATACTGAGGAGGACCGACAATGCCATGTATTCTACATAACCATGCAAGATTATCACTGGTCCCATTTAAAACCACAAATTGAAACCCACCAGTCACCGTTTTACACCAGATCAAGGATTGCAACAAAACACAGTTTGCATGTGTTTTTTTTTTTTTTT
>QEPC01009912.1:555607-599929 GCA_003113815.1 Sphenodon punctatus | reverse complement strand
CCTCCCTCCCCTGTGTGCCCCCACTCCCCCCACCCCTACCCTGGGCCCCGTAATTTACCCACCAACCATGGTGGGGCCGGCTCCTGACCTCTCCTCAGCGCCACCGTCGATCTGCATCGGGGAGGCTAAGAGCTGCACGTGTGTCAGCAGCTCCCAGCCCCCTGCACAGGCTGGAACCCAGTCTGTGCAGGGGGCTGGGAGCTGCTGATGCATGCACAGCTCTTAGTTCATACTGGGGGCACCTCTATTGGGTGCCCGGGTATGAACTTTAGCCCTGTCCGGCCCCTGCAATGAAAGAGTGCCCCCTACAACATTCTTTCATTGCAGGGTCCCTTTATGCGGAATGGACGGTGCTTCTAGCTGCCCGCTCTGCATAAAGGGAGAACACTTCCCTATCGTCCCTGAAGGCTTCCTTAGGAAGCCTTCGGGTGCGTGTGTGTGTTGAATAGTTACCGGTTGCGTGCACGTGTGCACACACAAACGGTGAGAATGTTCGGAGCCATCTTGAAGAACTTTGTTTAGAGAGGCAGAAACCTTCAGAAGGTTTCTGCCTCTCTAAACAAGGTTCTTCTAGATGGCTCTGAACATTCACCCCGACACCGACGTGGCCGATTTTTTTTTTTAAAAAGCTCATCTGCCGGCCGGGGGAGTCCTGCAAGGCCAGGAGGGGCATTGCCCCTGCTTCCCTAGGGAGCCCACTGCCCCTGTTCCTGAACAAATCCTGCACAAGCTCCTAGTCTTCACCTATAAAGCTCTTCAGAACCTTGTTCCCTCCACCTCTCTGCGCTAATTTCCCTCCGTACTCCAATCTGTGAACTCCGCTCCTCCTCTGTCCCCTCGCCCTCCCATGCTTCCCCTGCTCCCCTAACCGCTGTCATCCCTTCTCCCTAGCTGCCCCCCATGCCTGGAACTCCCTCCCTTCATACCTTCAAATCTCTCGTCAAGACTCACCTCTTCCGCTCTGCCCTCCCCAACTCCTCGCTTCCCTCACCTAACTTCTGCTGATACCCTCCATCCAGTACAATCTGTTACCTGAGATTGTACTGGATCTCATATCCTCTTATCCCCGTATCACCTAGAACTCATATCCTCACCACACGGACCAGCCAGCTATCATTCTCAATGTAACCAAGTCAAGCATGTGCACCTGGGACCTTGCATCTTCGTGAATGTTACACTCCTTGTCTCTCTGTCTGTTCCCCATCCCTCATCTCCCCCCAGGTACATCGCTGGTGCTATATAAATGCTTGATTAATAATAATAATAATAATAATAATAATAATAATAATAATAATAAATAATAGGGAGGGAAGCAGGCAAAATAGGTGACCCTGAAAAATCAGGTTACCATGGAAATTAAACAATATTTGGATTTGTACTAACTTTGTTAAGAAGATCTTATTGAAATGCAGGGTCAAAAGTTTTTAAAAGGCTAAATGGGCAAAAAGAAAGAAAGAAAAAGAAGACTTGGCTGTTGCAACTGAAATGGTGCCAGCAGGCCTTGAATGCTTATCAAAATGAAAGCCATGTCATTTCAAATTTCGAACCAGAAAACCCAAAACTCGTGGCTTCAAAGGGGTCAATAATAATGGATTTCTGAATGTTATAACCTCTCCAGTCCTTAACTTTCATATTTTTGGCAGGTCTTTGGGCTAGCAAGCTGATACACTGATCTCAGTATAATGAAAACGTAAAACTGGGAAAAGTGGACTCCACTGGCTATAGTGAAAATGATAAAGATTACAGACACATCTGAACCCCGGGAAACACACCATTTAAACAAACAAATTGCCTGAAAAGACTACAGTTCCTGCATCCATGAGGCAAGGGGGTGTTTCTCCTCTCCCTCCTTTCCCTTATAAAGTCATTATAAGGTTATAAAGGATTCTTACCTATGGGAAATTTATTTTCCTAGAGCCTCAAAGGCAATATCTGAAAATAATCTGCACACAGAATTTGGTACTTACAAGTTTTAATAAGCCTCTTTGGGTTTTGACAAGCAGAGAAAGAGGTTGTAAGCACTTTCTTTGCAAGGTTGCTGTGGAAACCATTTAGGCCCTGAGTGACAAGCCTGAGCTTTAAGGATTGACTTTCTGCACACACACTATCAAGAGTCCCTCTTTAAATTGATCTATTAAAAATGTAAAGCTAAGTCATTATCACTTCTGCTGAAACCACAGGAAATTTTTCTGAGTGGGTTCATTCCGCATAAATATTTGTTTTTAAGTTTAGGGAGCAAATGTGATCTTTGTGCAGGGAGCAATAGGATTAAAGAGGACTAAAACATGTATGCTACAAGAAGGTTCAGTGCTCTATCAACATGCCACTCTTTAAGAAGGACCAGTCAAGTGGACAAGACAGTATTCCAATTTCCACACTGAATCAGACCTAGATATTCTCCAACAGCTGAAATGCTTGGGATTCACTATCTGAGGCTGTCAGCTTTTATATCAATGAAGAAAATTCAGGGAAAATCAGAGGTTTTGTATATCATATTTCTTATTATGGATGACATTGGGAAAGTTCACAGAAAGATAACTCTAGCATCCAGCAATGCAACCTCTTGCAGAAAGAAATCAATGCCTCCAACTCCCTTTGGAACAGAGAGCACCCATCCTTTTCCAGGAAGCACTAGGAGGTACCTTCTAGGGTCATGCCGTAGGTTTTTATCTTGAACTGTGATTTACAAGAGATGCAACATGGGCATTTGCGGGGCTCATATCCACAGGATAGTTCTCAAATAAGTCAACAGAAGTTTACGTCTGTATCAGCTTGAGGGGGTCTCTTCCGATCCTTGATTTTCACTTGATGCTAACAACAGAGGATGCTCTAGTCCCATAACATACCTTAAAGTTCTTCTGGGACTCTGGCGTTGGGCTATCGAGATCTATCAACTTCTTTAGCTCTTCCTCTACAGTGGACTTAGATGCTCGCTTTGGTGATGCCTGAAGATCTCTAGCTGATGCACGTAACCTGGGGTGGGCCATTTCATTGCCATCACTCTGGTGGCGTCTTAAAGAAAAGTGAACAGAAAAATTCAAAATCAAAAGCCACTGGAGCTGGAGTCAAGAACATAATAGGCAGTAAAGCATCCTCAAGATACCAAGTGGGAAGATTTCAGAAGAGGTGGTATGAAGGGGGGGGAGGAGGGGAGAGAGAGGAGGAGGAGATCTTCTGTACAACACAGTAGAGACCATATGAATGAATACCTGTTAAAGGAATAAACCTATTGAAAGCATTGAGTTCCAACATATGAAAAAGTTTACCATAACAGATTTTCCTATTAAAGGAGTGTTCTGTGCAAAGAACGTACACACTAAAATCTGTTATACTACAAGAATTAATTTTTTTAAAAGCCCCAAATTTCACTGATTTTCTGGCAGGCGTCTACTGTTTAACTTTTACAAAATACTTTTGTTGCAGCATCTTTTTATATCATCTCCCTTGGTGTTAATCCGCACAATCATTATCTGGGAATTCTATGGGAATGATTGCCCAAGTACTTTAATCTCCATTAAAGTGAGCTAACTGTTATGAACAAGCATTCTTTCAAGGCCACCAGACACCCAAAATCACAAAAAACTCTTGAAATAAAACAACCCTCTGCATTGAGTTTTTTTTTAAATTAATTAATACTTTGAATTTTCTTTAAAAGTTCTTACAGAAAAATCCAAAGGAATTTAATGGAAATGAAAACAATTGGTTCTAATAAATTATGCAAAAATTCTATTATAATTTAAGAGAGATCAACAATCTAGCTATTGAATTGCAATGTCATGAGAATGATAAACTACAGAACTGATGAACCAACCAACAAACGTGTAGAGCAGAACTTCCTAGTGTTCTATAAAAAACACACTCTTTAAAATTCCATAGCACTGTTCCATAAGCAGAACTTCACTAGATTTTAAATGCCCTTTCATATTTAAACTTAATAACCAAAGAAATAGAACCAAAAACACTCTTACTTTCTTGTATCCATAAACCCCACAGAGTTTATTGTCCCTTCAGGTTTTTTCCATCCAATCAGGTACTTTCTAGTAGCACCCTGACGAGGGTAGAAAGTCCTAGGACCAGAAGAGGAGGAAGAGGAGGAGGAGAAAGAAGGTGCGAGCTGTGGGGAAGTAGCAGAATGAAGCTCTTCTTTAGGTGAACTTCTGGCACTGGTGAAAACAACGGGGCTGGCAGAGTGTCGTGAGCTCATGGTACTGGGAGAGAAGCATAACAAAGACAAAGCTTGACTTAAGTGTGTGTGCTTGCTTGCATCTTGCATCACTATTTTTAAAGCTGCATTTTGTCACCAGGAACACAAATTAATACTATTATTGTGCAAAGCTGATAACACTCTGCTACCCTGTAATGCCCTCCATCAGAGGATCACAAAGCACCATTCAGATACTCATGAATTAGGCTCCACAAGCCAGCTGTGAGGGGCAGAAACATTAGGAAGATGGAGGCACAGGCAGGTAAAATGACTTGCTTAGTGTAACACTGGAAGATCTTGGCTAAGCTAGCAAAAGAAACCTGGCCTGATTCCTAACCCTGTGTTTGCTCTACAGTACCACCTGCATCAGTACTGAGATTTTATCTTAGCATTAGGAAACACCTAACGGGGAATATAGTATTATTAGCCTTGCTTTTCATTATTGCTCAAAATTTAAAGCATTAGTTTCTAGCTGGCGGACTGGTCCATAGTCAAGTTTCTTTCAGGTCTACAACTGGGATGGGTCTTGAAAGATTTCCACAGTCACATCCCCACATGCACTTTTTTTCAGCATCTTTCAACTGGCACTTTTCTCCTTTAATGGAAGGAGTTCTATAAGCAGGAAGTTGGGTGGGACTTCCTTCTCCTCCTCTGGCCAGTCAGAGTGAATAGTTGCAGAGACCTGTTCTCCTGTCCGCCCATCAGTAACCAATCAGGGCAGTGGGGACAGTGCTGGCTTTCAAACATGGCTGCTGATATTTATTTATTGATTTACTTATTCTACTACCCTGCCTTTCCTTTAAGGCTCACGGTGGCTTACATAATAAACACACACATAACAGAAATACAATAAAACTCCATTAAAAAAACTCATTAAAAACCCACTCTCACCCCTAAACCCTGGCTGTTCCGCCGGGCCTTTACCGAGGGAGATGGGGTGGGTCGGTTGAGTTAGGGAGGGTTTGGGTATGGGTTATTTTAATCTTTTTATGTTGTTTTAATTGTATTTTAGTTATGTATTTTAAAATGTTGTTAGCCGCCCCGAGATGCTTATAACATGAGGGGGCAGCATATAAATTTTAATAATAAATATATAAATAAACCCCACACCTTAACCCCTAACCTTACCTGCCAAATACTTTGCTAAAGAGAAAGGTTTTACACTGCCTCTGGATAACATTCAGGTTTGGGCTCTGATGGACGTCCAGGAGAAGGGAGTTCCATAACCTTGGGGCAGCAACCAAGAACGCCTTCTCTGTGGGCCCTTGTTGTATGAACAAGATTGGCAGGTGGTACCCGCAAGAGCGCGCCCCTGGCTGACCACAGGGGTCATAATGGAGCATGGAAGGAAAAGCAGTCTCTCAGATATGTGGGACCAAGGCTGTTTAGGGCTTTAAAGGTCAGAACCAGCACCCTGAATTGTGCCCAGAAAGCTATAGGAAGCCAGTGCAGATTATAGAGCACAGGTGTAATATGCTCATGGTGACCCAGCCCTGAAAGGAGCCGGGCTGCCACATTCCGCACCAGCTGCAGCTTCCAAGCAGTCACCAAGGGCAGCCCCACGTACAGCACATTGCAGTAGTCTAATCTAGAGAGGAAGAAAGCATGGATGATGGTGGTTAAATTGGAATCAGAAAAAAAGGAACGCAGTCCCCTCACCAGATGCAAATGGTGAAAAGCACTCCTGACCACTGCCACAATCTGATTCCAGGCATAGCAAAGGGTCCAGAAGCACTCCAAGACTATGAACCTGGGTAACCAGAGGGGGCCTCTTTTAACAACAGTGGGCCCAGTTCCGTCAAAGTCACAGGTCAGCCAACCATCATTACTTCAGCCGTATTTGGATTCAGCTTCAATCGGCTCACCCTCATCAAGTCCCCAACAGTAGCTAGACTGCAGAAACTGGGTTGGATGAAAAAGAGAGGTAGAGCTCGGTGTCATCAGCAAATGATGGCACCTCACTCCAAACGATCTTGCCCAGCGGCCTCAGATACACATTGAACAAAAGAAGTGACAAGATGGGACCCCACAGGTGAGGTCCTGAGGGGATGACAACCAATCTCCCATCACCATCTGCTGCGACCTCCCTGACAGGAATGAATGAACCACTCAAGAGCAGTCCTGTGCACCCCTGCCAAGTACTGTGGCTGCATTAACACCACCCCATGATTAACTTATCAAAGGCCACTGAAAAGTCTAACAAGATCAAAAGGGCTTAAATTCCCTTGACGATCTCCAGACATAGATTATCAACCAAGGCCACAAGCAGTCTTCATGCTGTACCCTAGACAAAAGCCTGACTGAAATGGGTCCACGAATCTGATAGCATTGAGATGACCCTGAAGCTGCTGGGCAACCACCCATTAAATAACCTTCCCTAAAAAGGGAAGGTTCGAGACAGGGCAATAGCTTGCCGGGGAGTCAGTGTACAAAGATGGTTTCCTGAGCAGGGGATGGAGAACCACAGTTCACAAATGGTTGCCTACATTGCCCCAAGCATACTTCCTGCATTGGTGGGTGATACTAATTGAAACTGATCCAAACGAACAGGACAAGCCTGACTTGAGCCACAGCTCTAAACTCTTGACTCTGCAGTTGAAATAGTAGCATCCAAGTCATAGAGAATATGAGTGACTTTGTCTGCAAAGTAGTTAATATAAGTGTCACAGCAGGCAATGGATGAGTCTGTTCGTGGGAGAGACAGGCCATATTAATCAGACCATTTGCCACCTGGAACAGCTCTGCAGGATGAGACTTTGCAGTCACTATGATAGAGGAGAAGACATTTTTCTTTGCCATCATCACAGCCACAGCTTTAAAAATGATTTATGCCACAATCGGTCGGCTATAGTGCAAGTCGAGTGTTACCTGCACTCTTAACTGCCTACCCTCCCACTTCAACTGCCTCAGGTCTTCTGTATACCAGAGGGGCCTTTGCTGCTGCAATGGTGGAAGTGGACACCTAGGTGCAAGCATGTCGATGGCCACGGTCAGGATGTCATTCCACAAAGTGACCAGATCACTGAGTAGCCGTCAAGGTCAGTATGTAAATCCCCCAGATAATTCTGGAGACCAATTGGATCCATTAGTTTCTAGGGGCAGAGCAACCTAACCGGTCTACCACCCCAACAAGGGCTTAGGGGATCTGGGCCTTCAGGAGGTAATGGTCCAACCATGACAACAGTGTTGTAACACTCCCAATAATTGGAACCACTGTTTCCAGGCCAGAGCAAAACACCAAATCCAATGTGTGTCCTGCCTCATGTTATTATTTGGGATAGACCCATGGTTGTCATGGAGACCATGAAGTCCTGCTCTGGCCCCCAAAAGGTTAATCTCAGCATGTATATTGAAGTCACACAAGATTATCAGTCTGGGTGACTTCAAGACCACCTCTGAGACCAACTCAGCCAAGGAATCTGCTGTGCAGTGCGGTAGTTGGTACACCAGAAGTATTCCTAATCTATCCCTGGCTAATTACGACACAACCAATAACTCATCTATACTGGATGAGTTAGGCACCAAATACATTAGAAAGGCTGAGGTGTCTTTATAGATCACTGCCCCTCTGTCCCCTGACCACCAATTCGAGGCTGGTGTTGCACCGAGTACCTGGCTGGCACCATCTGAGACAATATAGGCCCAGATGCCTTATTCAGTCAGGTCTCTGTAATGCATATGAGGTCAGTAGCTTCATCCAGAATAAGATCAAAGATGGTTGATATCTTATTAGTCACTGATCTCGCATTAAGCAGCAACAGCTTCAGATCAGGGACCGCACCAGCCTCAACCCTCAAATATGCTGAGGCATGAGGGGAGAGGGACATGGCAACAGACACTAAGTGCCTCTCCTGATGTACACTTCATTGTATTTCTCCCCCCCCCCCCCCAATCTGCTATACCTCTCCATGCTCAACATGACTCCAGTTGGTTCAGCGGCTGCCCCACTCTCTGGCTCCTGATGACTAGTCTCCACCCCCTGCACAATAACCCTTGGAGGTCAACCAGATCCTAGGGGCAAGAGTGGCCAGAGATTACTCCCTGAGCCTGGCATTCCCAGAGGCAGATTGGCAATAGAGGCAGGCGGGAAAACCCCACCACTCCCCCAACCCAAACATCCCCAAAAGGAAACACCTCCCTCCCAGCCCTACCTTATCCCAACCATAACCCCCATCCCACAGAATCCCAAGAATGTAACCCCGTCCCCCCCCAAATATGCACATACTTCACCCTCTCACAGGGGAGCCCTGGCATAGACACTACCCCCCCCCCCAAGGGGCTAGGGCACAAACCCCCGACTTGTCCTAAACCTCACCATAGCCTCCCTTTTGCCCATACCCCTCCCTCTCACTGAGGGGCCTTGGCAAATTCATCCACACCCCGTCCCCCCATGCCAGTACCCCTTCCTCTCACTGAGAGATCATAGCACTCCTTCCCATCCAACCCCACCAACTATCATCCCATCCACTAACTCACTCCCCATTTAAAACAACATGTAGAATGGGTATATGTAAAGTGATATGTAGATTAGGTTTCACAGCCGCATAACCCCTTCACTTCCCCATAAATGGAATTGCCTGCTTTATTTTCAGATATGTTTTGAGCACTAGTTGCTAGCCACTGGCCTTAGCTGAGGGTTATATTGTCATATCCATCAGTCACATTCCATTGGTCATATTACAACCCGAGTTGCAAGTTCCTTTTGGCAATGCAGCCTATTGGTAAGCCCTAACTCCTAATGTGCATTAGCTAAAAAGTTTTTAATGATCCATAATTATTTTTTTTAAAAGACATTTTGCCAGCCCTCAACGAAAAAGTTTGAGAACCACTGAAAAAGTTTCAGAAGCTGCTAGCGTCACAGTTGAAGGAATGGGAGGAATGACAGTAACATGAGAAAACCATCTATGTAATAAAAATGCAAACATTTCAGAGTCTTTCAACAGCTCAGGCAATTCAGTGTAATACAAGTTTAATCTCAACATTACTGAGAAAAGGCAAGTGGATAAATAAATAAAAATATGAATAAAGGACACTTAAAACAATTCATGTTTGTTCTGCTAGAACTCAGTGTGGATGAATATATGAATCAATATTTTGATGGGAGAAGATGGGAACTATCAATACTTGTAATGGCTATTTGAAAAGGACTTACTTGCACTGGAAACCTGGGATCTCTACAGGACTGAACCATTCTTCTGAAGTGTGATTGTTATGCTGGCCAGTGCAGTTGTTTTTGTCTCTAATGTTTTAAAGCCCTCCTTAAAATGTACAAGATTTAAGTACAAAAAAATAGAATTGCTCCTTACATGAAAACTGCTTCTTGCTTCTTCTACACTTCCTTGAAACGACAGACGAGAGACAACAGAATGAACTTGCAGATTCACATTCCCCACCCACACACACCACTCTAGATGGATCATAACACGTAATAATTATTTCTACTGTGTTCTGGTCATTTAAAGGCAGCAGCACTGGGAAGAGAATTACTGACTAACCATATCACTTTTTTTCTCCAGTCATTCTGTATGAATGGTAGATCTGCAAGAGCAATCTCCATAAAAAAGGAAAATAACCAGGTAATTCATTTGCAGCAGAATGATAAATCCATTTTGAAGAAAGCAGATGCACTAAGGAAAAAATATTTAAATCATTTAGCACATTATATCCTGGAGGAAGCAGTGTCAATCTTTGGAAAAGGGTGTTTGTTGAACTGTGCCTAACAAGTAGCTACAGGTTTAGTAGCCTGAACCTTCAGAAAAAAGGCAAGGTTCTTCTTCCAGTATCTCTAAATGCATGACAAAGCATAAGAGACAGAGTGCTTAAATTCATCTTTGTCACAATGATAGGAGGCTCTTAGTGGAAAACTTTTTAAATGCTGTATTTGAGTGATACTGTCTAGGAAGGAATGGAGCGTTGGCTCTTAGAATATATATCTGGATATTCTTAAGAAGTCAGGGGCAACTATAACCACAGCAAAACTTTGCATTGAGGCTCTGGTTGAATGACTCTAAAAATATCTTAAGGATTTTATTGCAAAATATTCTTCACTGTTTAAATGAGTTTATTTCTCTACAAGTAATACTGGAGCAGAGTGTCATTGTAGCTTTTGGAAAAAATGCAGTTCTGGTATTCAGAATATTTTTTGTAATTATGCCATGAAAATAAAACATATGGCTGGATAAGTTATCCCACATTCTTAGACTAGGAGAGGGTTTTCCAGTCATTTGTCATCATAAGAGTACATAAATTCTCTCATTTCTGAAACACTAAAAGGAAAACACTGGAAGCAGCGGCTAGTCACCCAAATCTCTTCACAGTTCATAATACTAATACTTCTAACATCTTTCATGCGTACATCTCAAAGACCGTTTGCTAGAAAGGAGGTATTTTATCCCCATTTTGCAGATAATGAAATAAATGCACAGTAGCTTTAAGTAGAGCTAGTTCAAACTTTCTCATCTTAATAAAATTTCAACTAAAATATTATTTTGAATGGAGAAACTTTTTATGAAAAAAGGACGTTTTGGAAGTTTGGGTTTTTATTTATTTTAAAATCAAAAATTGAGTTTAAGAAAATGATGACATCAGGATACGAAAGTAATAAATGGAGCTTAGATAGGGAGAGGGCTTAAACAAAAAATGTTGAAGTTTTGTCACTAAATTTTGAAAACGTGTACGGTCGCTTAGTATCAAAAATGTCAAAATATTTTTGAAAATGGTGGTATTCCAGTCAGAACTGGACTGGAAATAATGGGACTAGCTTGCCTTTAATGTTGAGCTCCAGTTAACTTTGAGAGGCAGTTGCATGCCTCATTAATCTTCCCTTGATCTCTTGAAAAATATCACTTACAGTAAAGAAGCAGAGAAAAGACATGGGGTATGAGAGAATTTTTTTCCCTCTTAACAGAAACACCTACACACGCTCAGTAAACCGTTGCTTCTGAGACATCGTCATTATTGAGTAAAAAACTGAAGGTACTGAGCTGGATGCACATCTTAAAAGAAACATGAGTAGGCAGGGGTTAATTAGGTTAAAATGTTATAGTTCAAAAGGAGTGTGTGTTCTTCAAGTAAAGGGTTTCTCTTCTGAATAGGGAATTTTTTTTCAGAACTCTACAATATTTATGGAGAATTAAAGAGAAGGCTTGTACACCTCCGCACATTCATCATATTCATATCTATTACTGTCCAGATGTTTCAACGAAAAGGGAAATATAATCAAAACACATACCACGTCTGACATCTTCGAAGAACAGGAGGTGGCAGTATTGGGGGGGGGGAAGTGATCTCAGAAAAACTATTTGGGGCTTTTTTTCTTTTCCTTTTTGTAGCTGCTTGTTTTTAAACTGCATTCCTCTGCTCCTCAGTCATCCTTGTTTTGATACAAATTTTATATAATTTTTGAGGTGATCTTTATGAGTGGGAACAGTCTGACTGTCTCATGGTATCATTTTGTGTTACCACTGCTCAGGGATTCAAAACCCTGTCACTCCAAGGTCACCGACATCAGCTATTGAAATTTTGTGGCGAGTTTTGTGATATTTTGAGATTTCCCCCAATGCCAAAAGTAATGAAACTCATCTTGGTGATCTGAATATAACCTAATGGCTCAGAAACAAAGACACATAAAATGAAGCATTTTTTTTCTAGAAAAAAAACTCCACAATTTTAAAGCCAGTTTACAGGGTTTGGACATGATTTTTGATTGCTTGTGGTTAGTAACACTGTGGCTCTCTTCCAACACAAAATCAATGACTAAAAACAGACGTGTTACAATAGCACGCTGTGGCCTACTTTGTTCTGGACCTCATCTGTATGCGTGTGCAGGCTCTGCCAGTTGTTGGCTGTGGATTGCCCTAGGCCATGTCAGCAGCTAGTCTGGGCTGTGATTTTGGAAAACTTCGAGGTCACAGCCCAGGCTAAGGCCCACCCAACTGGGAAAAAGCAGGCCACAGCAGGCTATCATGCCTGTTTCTGGGTCGTCATTGACCGCCATGGCTGCCCATCATGCCCTGGGGGTGTGGAAACACTGGGTGCAGCAGAGGGGCAGGGCCAACCAGCCAGCCACATGTTCGTAGTTCTTCCCGCCTTCCCTAGGTTGGGTGGGCCACAGGATGGTGCCCTGACCATATTTGTTTGGCGCCCCAACCTCGTGTCCCCACCACAGTTTTCCTGCCCAGGCCAGGTCAGGCTGCTGCTGCACCACCATCACATGTGTTTCTACCCAATGAGGTCTTGTGGGAGTACAGAAATCTGCTTTCATAAAACAACTTGTAGGACTCTTGTCCAAGTTCATATTATACTGGACCAGCAGAGCCTGGATTGCCTTGGAGGCACAGCACTCAATTCCTGGCATGAAAAGGGTGTAGGGCTCTTCCCATTTTTCTAGATGGAGCTCAGAGTAGTTATGGTGGTTTCTGAGGGGATTTTTGGCTAGAGAAAAGATTATTTCTAGAGTGAACCTCACAATGGCAAGAGGAATGCCTACTCCCTGCAACACCTGCAAAAAAATCTTGTATGATCTATGCAAAAACATATTGTGCCATCATCCAGTCGTTAAATACAGTACTTCAGCAATCTTAGGGCTAGAGATATCCATTCTTTTATTTTTCTGATTGTGCTAAAGAAAGAGCATCTATATAGGGAGAATGTGGAAGCTGGGCATGATTAATAGGCTTATTGTTTTATTCTAGTTTGTTCAAGTGATCAGTGCATATGATTTCTGTTAATGACATTCAGATAGAATGGATTTTGTGTAATTAGGGCCCTAAATTAATGTAGTTCTCATGGGACGCTGCGAGAAACTTGCACAATCATCAGTAGCGATTTGGGCATGGGGGTGGGGATAGAAAAAAAAGCCTAGCCAAAATGTTTCTGCAAAACTGAAATCACTATAATTCTCAGGTACAATTTCCTTCATGCACTGTCAAACGATCTGAACGCTAATTATTGCTCCCATCTTCTAAAGACACAAACACTCCAATTTGCGGGTTTTTTTTTTTTCTACATCTCTCTTCATTTTTGTCCCCGTCCTCTCTCTCAGACTCTTTACAGATTATGTTAAAAATACTAAAGTCTGAATACAAAATCTAACCCTGGAAGAAGTGGAGATAAGATAGCCAATTAAAAAAACATTAAGATGTGTTCTGAAAACCGAGCTTGTATGTACACACATGCTATCAGGATTTTATGACATTGTTCTTGATTTTAGTCTCTCCTTCCACATATATTTCCAGCTATCATTTGCAGTGTCATGTCATCTGAAGAGTGCAATCTCTTTGGGCAGGCACCATGACAGTTCTTGGTTTTGAAGCAACTAATATTTTTTCCAGATGTTCAACAAAGATTAAGTAATAGTGACGGATGTACAAGCCTCTCTCTCTCTTTTCTGGGTCAAAAAACTGAACATACTGTACATTAATTTTTCAAAATATTACAACAGTCTAAAATTATAGTCTCAAAATTATCTACCATTTTGTGCTACCACTGCTCAGGGATTCAAAACCCTGACAGGTTGCTGTTATTGCTCTGTGTAAACATCTATACTTTTGATGTTTTAAAAAAGCAAAGCGAGACTTGATGTATTTAATAGAAAAAAGACTAGATTTATCAAGAACATTCAACACTTATGAAAAATATATATACAAGAACAAAGTACTTCAGCAGAACCAACAATTGGGTTAAACCAAATAAACCACAAGGGAAACAACAACAATTGGGTTAAACCAAATAAACCACAGGGGGAAATTCCTTGATTTGGAAGTGTATTGCTATTGTGCAGAACGACTAATTAGAGGGTTTTACAGACTAAGCCTATAATCAAGCTGTGCAGTGTATCACCTGAAGACAATTGCAGTACCAGTCTGTATACGCTTGTATTTGATGATATGCTTCCTTTCTTCTTTTCATTCTCTTCAACCTTTTAATTTCTGTAAATGAGTCAAGATTATTTGCTGCACAGACGAAAGAAAGCTAGAGCCTGAATCGTGCAAACAAGTTATTGCTTCTAGAAATACTTCCTCAATGCAATTTTTCATTCCTTATATTCCTTCCCGAAAACTTCCCAAATTTGTTGCTGACAACCTTTCACGAGTTAGAACAACTTGCAAGCTGTAGACTCATTTAAGGCAGGAGCTATTTAAATAGGAAGGCGCTTTCCTAGGCCTAAGTCTGCTTTCCTGAAAGGACAACATAAAATGAGCATTGAAGAAAACTCAATGATCTCTAAGGAATGCTCAAAGGATGCAAGCCCTAAAGTTTACCTTTTCTAAGATTTATAAAATTTTAGGTGGTCATCAGTTTACAATGATTTTTGGGAAAGGGGAGGGGGGCAAACACTTCATGCTTATGCCCAAGATAAAACAGATTGAAGATGAAACAAATTTTCAGATGACACTAAACTGGGAGGGCTGCAAACACTCTAGAGGGAAGGATTAGAATATAAAATGATCTAGGTAAACTAGAGACCTGTACTAAAGATAAATGAAAAGTAGTACACCTAGGAATGAAAAATTAGATGCATAAGTGTAAAATGGAGGATACCTGGCTAAGCAGTAGGCACAGAAAATCTGGGCGTTATGTAGGATCATAAACGGAACATGACACAATAAAGTGACATTTTATTACAAAAAAAGATAAATACCATTTTTGGCTATATCGTATCCAAAACACAAGAGGTAATGGTGCCACTTACTGCTGATGAGACCTCATCTGAAATATCGTGTTCAGATTTGAGCACCACAGTTAAGGAAAGATGTGGAGAGGATTCACAGAGCAACCAAGATGATAAATGGTCTAGGATGCAAGTCATCTAAGGAAAGGGTGAAGGAACTGGTTATGTTTAGCTTAGAGAAAAGATGACTGGGGGCAGGGGAAGCCATGATAGTAGTTTTCAAATATCTAAAAAGAAATGCCACAAAAAGATGGAGAACATTTATTCTCCACTGTCCCAAAAGTCAGAACAAGAGGGAATGGGCTCATATTGCTGCAAGGTATATTTTGATTAAATATTAGGAAAAACTTCCTAACTATATGGAGAATTGGGCAATGGAATAGGCTGCCTAGGGAGACTGTGAAATCTCCTTCCTTGGATGTTGTTTTATAACTGGCTGGAAAAGCAATCTGTCTATGAGGCTGTAGGTATGGGGCATCCTGGCCTGGGCAGGGGATTGGACTAGGTGATTCTTCATAGCCCTCCTAACACTTTGATTGTATAATGAATTATCTAATATGGAAAAGGAGCTCATTCTTTGCATTACCGTCTCCGTGGCAAAACCTACTTGCAGCTACAGTATCAAGTATTAGATGGGCTGATGACTTAAAGCTTTCCCGAACCTCAAATATGTGTAATACTTAAATTATTAGTGGAATCCATGTTTCCTGCTAGCCAGCCCTCTAGAAACTTTAGTTACATATTAAAGTTACAAACATACACAAATAATTATGACCAATTTCTTTGCAAAATTGATTTTTCTTTTGCCATAGGAATATCATACAGATGCATATTTCATCTAAAAATTATAAATAAAATTAAATCAGAACTGTATTATTTCTGGGGTGTCAGAAGTATACAAATACATTTTTTCTACTTTTAGTTTTTACAATAGATTTATAGCCAGTCTTCCATTCAAACAATCACAAAGTCATTCAGAAAGGTGTTTCCGATTTGCATTATAGTAAACAGAGGTGAAGAGAAGCAAAGGGCCTGTTTGTAGTTATGCAGCATGCGAAATGGAAGCTAGGCCCACTGACTCCCAGCCCTTAACTCATATGTTGGAATACACTGCCTCCCAAATGTCTATATTTTCTTTTTTTTCCATGAAGTAACAATAAGATTGGCAGTGATTTGACGAAGCTTGCAAGGCATTCCCTTGCTATGTACAAACAGTTATATACCATATCACATTAAACTGTGTGTGTAATAGCAGCACAGTGGAGTATGCTGGTGTGTCTGATAGAAACCCCAGCAAAGTGCACAAGGCAGTTTCTGATACGTTAGAAATAGAGAAAAGAAAGATGGGTAACTTGAAAGGAAATTACCTTGTGTGAGACACAGCATCACTAAGACTAAAAGCACTGTTCTCCCTTGTTAAAGGGTTGGAGGCTGGTTGACTCTTCTTGTGAATATCCAAGCTTAGTGAGGACTCTGTCTTCCGGTCTACATGGCTCTCTTTTTCTAAAGTCCTGTCTGCGATGGAGACTACTTCACTGGAACTGTGCCACAGCGGTGCCACTTTCTCCTTTGCAAGCCCTGAACGAGGAGATGTTGCTGAGTTTCCCAGAGAGGCTGAGCTGCCATGGCTGGGGCCATATGAGGTGGTATCTATGCCACTATCTGCTGAAGTCCCTTGAAGGTAGTTGTAGCTATTCAGCTCTGATTCAGTCCTGTCTCCGCTGTCATACCACTTTTCATCACTATGGACGCTAGACGCATTGCTGGAGAGTGTGTTGCTGCTTGAGTGGCTGGAGTAGTGGCTGTCAGACTGCCAAAAAACAGATTCATAGATATAATTCAGAGTTACCATTGTGGGGTGAAAAAAAACAAAAAAAACAAGTAGGGCAACATTGCATTAACAAAGCTCTAATTTTTACAAGTTCTCCAGGTAGCTCACCTCATAGTCCATAAAATGCACTCAGTCAAAATTGAGACATGCAGTTGAATGCTCATTTAAAATGATTAGTATGATTTTGGTCTAATATTGTTTAATTTACCAAGACAAACTTAATTTTCTTTTCATTTGTCCCCAATTTTTTCCCCATCATTTGGTTTAAAATGTAGCCACTTGTACTCAAGCCCATTTGCAAGAAAAACTCACCATACATGTTGAAGCTGATGATACCAGCTTGAATATAGCAATGTCCTGCTCCCCAAACCATCTTCTCCCTCTATGCCTAGAACTTCCTCCCTGAGCAAATACACTCTGCTTCTTTTCTCCCTGCCTTTAAATTCCTCTTAAAATATACCTCTCTTCTATTAGTCTTTTCCTACCTCCTCATCCCTACAGACTGCTGACTGATGCTCCCTTTACTGTCTGCATCATTCAGGGTTGTCTTCTCCCCTGTAACTAAGATGCACCTGCAACTTCTCAACTTCATGAATGTTCTTTGTATCGCCCCATGTTCCCCTCTCCCTTGTTTCTCCTAGACTGTAATGTTTGTACAGCGCCAGACGTAGTGCTGGAATAACGACAACAAAAACAATCAGTTTTAACTACAAAGGTGAAAAACTGCCAAATATTTCAACAGTGCTTAACCTTAAAGATTCTGCAGACACCCATAGAAAGTTTTATGAAGTTTAGAATATGAGGACACATCAGACCGTAGCTGAAATCTGCTACATACCCAAATATTTGACAGTGGACCGAATGCACAGCTGACATAACCCCAGTCACAATTCATACTATTCTCCAGGAAATACTGCTTCTTTTGGGGCAATGGAATATCATTTATGAGTTGTTTTATCTTGTTTTAATTTTATTGTTGTTGTTGTTGTAAGCCACCCCGAGCTGTTATGTCAGGAGGGGGTGGGGTATTAGGTTTTTTATAAAATAAGTTTATTAGTTTCTCCTTCAGAAAGCAGTTTTGCAAGAAAAAGAGGGTTTAAGGTTGAGGCCAATGATCAAAGGACACGAATTACCAGAACAGGTCAGAGTAAAATCATTCTGGTCCAATATTAATTGACAGTGGTCATAAGATTTAAAAGAAGGTGCAAGAAACTCAACAATGTACACTGGTGAAAAAAGTTGCTCATAAAAGTTAAGATTCCTATCCTGTAACTTTTAGGGTTCATTCACACAAATCTCTAACATCATGGAAGGGAACACAGCACAGCTCATGTTGCCTTCCCCCTGTTTGTTAAGGGAGTTTGTGGTGCTAGCAAACTCTGCAAATCAACCCGATGATGGGGATTGATTTGCACAGTGCCAGCACTCAACCCAGTCACGGTGGGGGAAAAGCAACAGAGGCTGTACTCAGTTTCCCTTCCCTGTCTGCAAGCAGGTTGTGTGAATGAGCCCTTAGTGAAGTACAGAAAAATGTTTCTACTATAATACATTTGCTATTAAGCTGTGCTTAGCTCCTGGAATACTGGCTGAGAAAGTAATCTAGCTACTCTACTGCCTTCTCCACATTCTAACATTGGTTCCCAAAGTGCAGACTGAGATCCCAAGAGGGTTAATACCATCTGCAGATGAAATTACAATCCCATTGATTTGTCTTTAGATTGTAAGCTCTCGGGCAGGGACTGACTCTATCTTATTTTTCGCTGGTGCTATATAAATGCTTATAATAAAATAATAATAATAATAATAATAATAATAATAATAATAATAATAATTTCATATACTTTCAGTGGCTGGAGTAGTGGCTGTCAGACTGCCAAACCTTCCCCATCCCCCCAACAACAAAACAGATTAATGGATTTAATTCAGAGTTGCCATTATGGGATTGAAAAAAAATCCTAAGTAGGGCAACACTGCATTAACAAAGCTCTAATTTTACACGTTCTGCAGGTAGATCCCCTCAAAGTCTGTAAAATTCACTCAAGTCAAAATTCAGACACTCAGTTGAATGTTCATTTAAAATTATTAGTATGATTTTGGTCCAATATGGTTGAATTTACCAAGAAAACCGTATTTTTTTGGTCACTTGTCCCATGTATTTGTTGTTGCCTTGTGTCACAGAATTTAATTTAAGTTGCAAAATGTGGTCACATAGGTGAACCTTTGGAAACCACTGACAGATCTTTAAGCATGATGATATACATCCCTTCAATTTTTAAAAAATATATTTTTTTCTAAGATAACACATATCATCCATATAATCAGCTCTGTGAGTGGTCCAGTTTGTGTATGGTGGTTAGGGGCCCTAAGGAGTAGGCAGGTGGTAGAAAAACTGCTCAAAACTATCTTTTATTCACGTTTTTCCAATGTCCCTAGCTTGCTAAACAGTGCCAAGTACAGCTCAGATAAAGCCCAGAGAATGCCCAACCGATTCAGGAATAAACACAGAACAGAATTTTAGCAAGGAAAAATAGTATGGACAGGACATATCGTGTGTATCAGGATATGCCATCTCTGCGCATCTTGATGCAGTAAAGGAAAAATACATGTAAAATTAGGAACACATATTCATGTGATTATAATTTCTAACTTCGGTTTCATCTGCTGTGTTGCAGATAAGGATCTTTATTCTTTTACCATCATCCGACAAGAACTAACCCCGCCCCCATTTCCCATAGGAAATAAAGTCTGAAAATGGATCAATGGAAGCAGAGTTTTCCCTCAGAATTGTATTATGGTTTGATCATATATAATAATCATAAGTTACTCATGCCTTGATTTACTTATTCCAAAGTTGTCAGTGGAGAGAGACCAAGGCTTTGATTCTCAAAGTTCTGCTCCTGTATAAGTTGCAATAAGCTCAATGGGGCTTGTGCTGGGGCAACTCTTTGAGTACTGGAGTTCAAATGTATCAAAAATCAAAATCTGATTCATGCTCGTTGGAGCATTACAACAAGCTCTCATCTTTTATAAGCGAAGGATGTCACAAGCAGGTAATGAAACAATTTTGCCATCTATTACACTAGCAACAAAATTGCTATGTCCAAAGCAGATAGCAGGCGAGTGACACAAACTGCACAATAATTACCTGTAAGAGAATCTTATTCGTGTGTAAATTAACACTGATTACTTCAGCACAAACAACTTGTTTAGATAACTACACAATTGAGCAAAACTGCAACAGTGACACAGTACTCTACAAAATATAAAAAGCTCCACCAGTTTGTAGAATTTGACTGGCTCTACTGGAATTCCGAGTTTCCAGACCTTAAGTTAATCTCTAGTCTGGGTCTATTCATCTCCAAAACTGGGAATCACTTTCCACACTCTGCAAACTGATATATGCCCAAATCAAAGAATGGCAGTGACAAGCTCCAAAAGGTGCGCCTTCAGTCATTTAATAAATTAAAGAGTATACACATAATGTAGGTATGTACATATGTATAAGACCCTTGTTCAGCACACCAACAGGAAAAAAAAAAAGAATAGAAGGGAATATTTGGGATAGCATTTAAACTAAAATGACAAATAAAAGCAGCTGAATAGAGAGGGGAAAAGAAAAGAAGGGCTATTTATATACATTTGAAGATACTGTTGCATCAGTCTTTGCATTTAACTTTGTCATATAAGAATGTTGGTAAGTTCTCCAATGTCTTGCATGTGGAATCTAGAACTAGCAATGGGGATTTTAACAGGTTTTAAACAGCAGCAGCAACAAACCCAAACTTTTTATCAATGTTCCCACTAATCCTCTGCTTATTGTCAGGCACCAGACCAAAACCTGCTGTTCAATTGGCAGCAAAATGTTTTTTTACTAATATTTTTGCTATTAAGCTGCGCTTAGCTCCTGGAATACTGAGAAGGTAACAGATCTGCTCTACCGCCTCCTCCATATTCGAACAGAGGAGTATGGTTTTAAAATAATTCTGTAGTGACATTTCTAAATGATGCTTTACTTTTGGAGCAGTGCATTCAGGCATTTCTAGCCAGATGATAAGTAAAACCACTTTAAAATAATGTTTACAAATATTTTTAAAATTTAACTTACATGACCCTGCTTATTTGGAGACAAATAAACCACAGGATCTTGCCTCATTAGCCTTCCAGTGGGGCTCTCTCTGAAAGATGGTAGTACCTTTGACATTGCTGGGAGATGGCATGTTGGTTCTGCAATAGAACGTACAACATTGCATTTACATAGCATTCAAGGAACACATTCAAACTTTTAAAAATGTGGGACTTGTGATTTTCCTCCATCATGGTAATTAATCAAACGTAGATATTCAGTAATAGTTCAAAGAGCAACAGCAAGCTATGGTTCAGATCTTTTGGAGGTGTAAATCAGCATACCCTCCAACAACAGTGAAGCCAGACTTATTCACAAGACCTGAAGACTGAACCCTGATCTGTCCCAGGTGACTGGATTATGATAGCAAACCAGCATACCATGAAAGAGAATATTCCTTTAAATGCATTTTCTCTCTTTGTTTATGATTTAAGAGAACAGCAGATTATAAATCTCTAGATCCACCCTCTTATAGCTGTATTGCAAGCTAGATAGGATAGAAAAGTCACACAGATCATTTAATTATGAACATTTATTTTTCCTTTCAGCTCCAAGCGTATCCTGTAGAGATCCTTCCAAGAGAATCTCTTGGCAAATCATGCATAGGTAAATAGTTATTTACTAAATAATTCTCATTGTAATCTCTACATCCATTGCCATTTCAACATTTCTCTGAGTCAGTTTCTTTAGTTTTACTCCAGGGAACAGCATATCTTTGTCAAGATGAGAAAGTGCCATCAATTTAACTAAATGGGTTTGGAAACTAGTTCAGCTGAAGTAGCACTATCAGTATGTGTATGTTAAAGATCACCTAATGCTTATGTAATTAAAATACATACATGAAGAGACAAACCAGATTTCATTTTCTGAGAATTTGCCTTAGAAATCTAGAATGATTACCCAGCAATGTATATGATTTCTGATGATAGCTCTTTACATTGACTTCTAAAAGAGTACAAAACAGAGTGAGGGTGCAAGAATGAGCAAGAGAACAAAAGCACAAGACTGTATACTCATGATGGCCGGAGTACCAGAGTAGAGAAAAAGTACTGCAAGTACCATTCTCTTGGGTACTAGGAGCCTGAGGAGGATCCATGGTACTGTTTAAAGATGGCACAAACATATCCTACAAGCTATGAAGGACTTGTAAGGTGTCTTTGGAGATCAGACTGGAACAGGTTGGATTCCTGTTTATTGTGTTCTATTGCAAAAGCCATCCCTTGGGAGATATTTGGGTGGACTACGCCCATGTGTAGTTCTGGAAGAACTGAGGCATGGAGTGAGGTATGACTGTCAAGTGGCCACCCTCACTTGACTTCAATTTCAGCATTAGCATACATAGCTATTCAGCTGCATTACTAATCAATAATCATGCTACATGATTTTATCAGACAACTGTCTAGCTCACTGAAGAAGCATCTGAGGGAGAACATAAATAGTGCCACACTAGGCCAGACCAACAATCCATTCAGCCCAGCAACCTGTCTCTAAAAGTGGCCTCCTTCTGTTGCTTCAGAGAAGCACACAACAGGTCATAATGAAGCGATCCATTCCCTACTATTTACTCCCAGCTCCTGACAATCAGAGGTTATTACGTACCCCAACCATCCTGACTTATAAACATTTATGGACTTGATTAGGAGCCCCCACTTTGTATACAGTGGTGGTGAACCCTAAGTGGGAGAAGAGGACACCACCTTTCCCCCCCTCAAGAATGTGTGAGTATGCACTAAACAAACCCCACAAGGACCAGGCAGCAGTTCTATGTTTCTTATTCTCCAGCATAGGTGTTGGGAAGCAGCTAGAGTCCCTATTGGGGAATCGCTCAGGTTGCAGGGGGAAAAGGGCCATGTGGGTGTGTGATGGGGGAGATCCTCTTTTGCACTGAAGTCATTCTACTAGAAGTCGTCTAATTTTGCCTGAAACTGAGCTACTACAGAGATTCACTAGAATAGAGATCATATTCTCTTCCAGTGAGAGCTGTCTGAATGAAGAATACTAATCAAGAACTTCATTTTCTTTCCCTATGACAAACCTTTCCCTACCTAAACTATCATTTTTTCTCTACTTCCACTTTCTCTAGCCTGATACTGGGGCATCTCATATTCCACAGCAGAATATGCTGGCAGCTCTGTTCAACTCCAACATACTACAGAGTAGTTGAAAAAGCAATGCAGAAAGAGAGATTGGGTTTGCATGTGTCGTTACCATCACAACAGTATCAAAGCATATGCAATTAAAAAACATTCTGCCAAAGTGAGAACTGCAGATCAGTATAAATGCAGGTTTTCCATATTAAGGGTGGGGGGAGGGGATGACAGATGGTTTCAATAATAAAGCACAGTTCACTGAGGCTCTGGAAGTTACTGGAACAAATTACGTTTTCAGAACCTGAGAATCATATTTCATTTCTCAAACTCCTGCTGCATCCATTGGATATTTTATTCTGTGTTCAAGAGATACATGGAATAGTGGCAGTCATCAGTGCTGAAAAAAGATCTACTGTGCAGGGAAATGTGGAAAAATACTGGCCTAACAAGACCATCTTCAATTACTTTTGTCTCATCATTTCCTAGAAGTCTACTATCCTGTGGTAGTGGAGTAGGAAAAAATAAACAAATCTAACAACCTTTACTAAGCTACCTATGCTGGATCAATGCCAATGGCTGAATGTTAATAGAACAAAACTTCTACCAGTGCCAGTCTCATTCATGGGCGACTGGTACCTGTTGACAGCAGGAGGGTGGGGGGAGGGAGACAGGAGTGGGGACTGGGCAGGGATCCTATAGGGCTTCTGAAAATCTTGGGGCGGGGTCACATGCCCCCTAACCCACTCCCATGAGTCACCTATGGTCTCATTCCTACTGACTAGTGTCAGGTCATCACCTAAGTGCACATCAGCTAAATATGAAGAGGGAGAGGGTATGTGCTGGAACTCGAAATGAGGGCATAACAATGTAAATTCTTAGTACTCAGCTGTTTTATTTAGTTAATGTGTTTCCTCAGCTGACAGCTTAATTGCAAAGTGCGATGAAAATGTACACACACATGGAAGGTGATTTTAACCAAGCTATAGATTTATTTCACTACTTACACTTTAATTGCATTTTCCCTATTCTGTACATGGGATTTTTACAGTTTCAGTCAATCAATTTGCATTTCTATAGCACTATTTGAAAGAGAGGATTACAAGCAGTTTAGATAAACGCAGCAAACTAAACTAATCCACTGAGAAAAGGAAGAGAGGTCAAACAAGTCTTTATCAACAAGACAAACTAATGAGTGTCTACTCAACTGCTACTTTAAGCGCACGGGGCATTCCAAAGCCTGATGGCATTAGGGTAGATTTAGTTTCACACAATGACTGTGTGATACCTGCAGGTCTCAAGGACACAGATGGCAGTGTACAGCATACCTGATATCTAATAATTCATTCTTGTGAACAAGAGTAACATTCAAGGACAAAGAAGATATTGTATTTAAGAGGCTTCTCTCACTTTGTGGGAAGAATGTTTTGCCAAAGTTACCATTTAATTTCTGCAGAGAGTCATTACTCACCCATCTGGTCAGCAATACTGTCTTCACTTCTCTGCCAGCTGGGTGTGGATTTGCCGCTGCCTCCGGTATCTGTGTTCTGTCTGTCAATGGAGGCAGGGGATCTACGACTCATTCCAAACCTGTGATAGTGCCGATCCCAAGAGAAAGATAGAACATTCTTAGATCCCACATAAGAGGAGAACCTGTAAGAATTTGACACAGAAATCCAGCAACAGAGCTTGTTGCATGGCTTATAATGCTTTTCTGATTAATTTTTCTTCCAATTGCCTCAGGTCACTTTGGGACCCTAATTCATATGTATATGCAGGGCATATTAAGGAGGAGGTTTGCAAGAAGCACAAATCGCAGTTATGCATCAAATTTGCAAAGAAAGCCGATGGGAGGTAGGGGCCTCCTAGATGTACTTTTGACCCCCCCCCCGCCCCGAATTGTTTTTTTCAGAGCTCTCTGCTCCAGAATATGTAGGGTTTGTTTATTTAAAAGGATTATTTAACACAATTTATCAGATCTGTCCAACTACAAACCCTCAGCATCTGAATCCAATTGCCTTCAGTACAGATTAGGTGGATACAGTGAAATTAACAGGTAAAACTGATCTAAACAAGAAAGATTTAAGCCTGAAAAAGCCAAAGAAGAGAGCAAGATATGTTCCTACTCAGGGAGGAAGATCTGCACATGAAACCCTAGCTCTGAGAAAACCCTGCCCTCAGTCACAATCAACAAGACGACAGAGAACAGTGACAAACTTTCTGATTTCAGTCATCTCATCTCAGTGATAAGCCTACAAAAGTTGTTTCTAGATGTTACGTAAGTGTTATACATGCTTATATGTTACTTAAATGTTAGATCCAGGGCTTCAAGATATCTGGTGTTTGAAAAACTCGAAGGGTCAAGCTTATGCTTTTTTTTACTCCTCTGCTCATAATCCTTATTTCTTCAAAGGAGGTGTTTCCAAAGGTTGCATTGAGATCAAACACAGCTGTCCTTTTAGAGGAGGATTTCATATAATGGAAAATAAAAATGATTTTTTTTTTTTGCTGAAGACAATGTCTCTTCAGCCCCTGGATTTGTTATACCGTGGAATGCTTTAAAAGTAAATATTAGGAGTGGAGTTATCATGTATGCCTCCTTTAGAACAAAATGCGAGACATAGGTTGCGTGCCCATGTTACACAAACTAATGTTAGATAGGGATTAACGTTAGTTTGTGTAAAGCAGGCAAAGCAGCCTTCCTTATATGTTAGTAAAACTAAGGTTAGATCTATGACTGATAACTCAACTAAATTCAAACTAACGTTAAATTTGAATGTGTGCAGTGCATTCAAATGTAACGTTAAACTAGCATTAGTTTGGGCAGGGGGAGGAAGAGAGAGGAGGGGCTGCGAGCAAGGGAGGCACACCCCACCCAGCCCAGCGAAGAAGTGGGTGGGTAGGTGAGTTACACAACCCCCTCCTTTAAATTTATTGTATTGGTTTTTTAATTTGTTTTTGGTTTGTGTATGGAAATGGTAATGGCTATAGCAAAACCAATAAAACTATGATGATGACAACCCCCTCTTCTGGGAGGTGGGGAGGGAGCCTTATTCTGGCTGCTTCCCAGTTCACTGCAAAGGGCCCCCCAGGGCAGTGCAGCTGGATGTTAGTTGGCTGCGCCACCCTGGGAGTTCCCATGTGATGGACTGGGAAGCATTCAGAAGGAGCTGACAGAAAAGTTGGCTTGAAAAACTGCTGTGGCTGCTGCCACTGCAGGGTAAGTTGCTGATTTGGGGAAGAATGGGGGTGGGGGGTGTTGTGTGGAGACAGAGGCAACACCAGTCGCCCCCCAATCCAACCCAGCTCGACACCAGGTGGGTTTTGTTCAGAATTGACATGGAACCGACAGACAACTAGCTGCTGCTGCTTCAATTTTTGAGGAAGAAACTGAGTCCATAGCTGCTGTTTGCTGATCAGAGAAGACATTTGATCAGGTTAGATGGGATAATTAAGAGGTTTGGCCAAATTTGGATTAGGGTTCTACTGCGCTACAATCTCCTTGTTTCTAGGATAGTATCTAATGCGTCTTTTAAGATCAATTTCAACTGTATAGAGGTACAAGAAAAGGTACTGCTTCCCTTTCACCCTTATTATTTTATATAGTTTTGGAGCTGTGGTGGAAGCAATTCAGATAAATCAAGTCATACAAGGTATTAGGGTCAAGTGGAGGTATAAAAAAATGCTGTGTGTGGATGTGCTGGAGCAGGTTAAGTCACTGCTTATTATTATTGTAGTGCCAACAATGTGATTGATGCAGGACAATTATGATTAGAGATAGGTCCCTGCCCCAACAGTTTTACAATTTAGAATGGGCAACATGTGGGTGGGGGGAAAGACAAGGAGGGCCACACATAGGGAGGGGCAGGGATACACTGATGAACCTGAGAGGTTGCAGGTGTACATGCTTAGCTTAGCTACAAGGAAGGTGGGGGATCTGGAATGTTGAAGCCGTATAAGGAGAAACATGAAGGAGCAAACTATGGGCAAGGCCCTGTGTATTCTGCATTTCCACTATCACTACCAGTGGGGGAAATGGCGAATACACAGACCCCTGGCTATTGGAGTGAAGAGCTAAGGAAGGCCTGACAGAAGAGAGTAAGTTTTTAGGAGGGATTTGAAGGTTACGAGGGAGGGAGCAGAGCATGTGTGTTCAGGGAGGGAGTTCCAAGCACAGAGGGCAGAATCGGAGAAGGAGACCTGGTGGTGCGTGAGAGTAGTGGCAGAGGAGGAGTGAATTACGCAGGTGGTAATGTAGAGGAAAACAAGTGCAGAAAGATAGGTGGGCGTAAGGCTATGAAGGACTTTGAAGGTGAAGACAAGGCGTTTGTGCTGGATGTGAAAGGAGAGAGGGAGCCAGTGGAGGAGAAGCTGAACATGATCAAAGTGGCAGGCAAGGTGGATATTGTTGGCAGATACTAATGCTCTTAGTCCTACTATGTGGGTTTCCCTTGTGCACCTACACCAGGAATGTGCAGTTTTGGAGTGAACTTAAGAAAGATATAAATGAATGGTAAAAGGTATGCAGAAGGGAAACAAAAATGATCAATGGTATGAGATGGCCTCCGTATCAGTAGAGGCTCAAAAGATTAGGGCTCTTAAGCTTAGGAAACAGATCTCTGAGGAGTTATACGAGAGAGGTTTATAAAATCATGGAGTGGAGAAAGTTGATAGGAAACTGCTATTTACCATTTCGTATAATACAAGAACTAGGGGACACCCAATGAAATTATCAGGCAGCAGTTTTAAAAGAAATAAAAGGAAGAACTTTTACTCAATGCACAACTAGCCTACAGATGTTGGGAACCAATAGTATAACGGGGTTCAAAAAAAGGATTAGGTAAATTCATGGAGGATGGGTCCACCAATTACTATGAACCAAAATGGTTGGGGGATGAAACTTGGGATTGACAGAAGATAGAAGTGAACAAGAAATAGAGTACTCCATATAAGCTCTAGTGGGTTTTTTAAAAACCCCCACCTTTTTACACCTCCTGAAGCATTCAGAAACCAGCCAATGAAAGAGACAGGATACTGAGCTAGATGGATCATACATCTGGCCCACTATTCCATCTATTAGGTTAAAATGAAATATTTGTTGGCAGTAACCATGGTTCAGTGGGGCATGAGATGGCACATTTGGAGGAGTTGAGACTATGGCCCATTTCACATGAGACACCACCACCCCATGCGTGGGAGGTGCACGCTGCAGTGCTCCACCCATCTCCCACACATGGAGTCATTGGCCAAAATGGTGATGGCTCGGTGCATGGAGATGGGTGTATGTCAGTGTAACGACCACCTAGGTGGCGCAAACCCACTGCAGCACACACCCGTCCACCCCCCAGCCCCCTGGCACTGTGGCTCATTTGAAAAGGGCCTATATGTCCATGTAATTAAAACAACAACCCAGCAGTGATTAGCTGAAAAATTAGTGTGAAATACCCATTTATCAAACTGTTGTGTCAGTATTTTTCTTACACATAAAGCTCTGCTAATTAACTTTCATGACATCAGCATTCATGAGCATGTTCAATAAAACATGCTTTGCTTAGTTTATACTTTTTAAAAAATTGCTCTCATGTATGAACATAGTATTTGTTGTCAAACGTGTTTGGTTCTAAGGCTTTCCCTTACTTATCGAAATTAACAAATTTGTTTATTTCTCCCCAAATAATTCAGCCATTGAAAAACTAGTAGGGAGAATGGGAATAATTAGAGCTGGATGTAGCTTATTTTATGCCTCAAGAAAAGTGCAGAAATAGCATTACTTCTTGTTTTCAAACAAAATGAAAAGAGAAGTTTCTTTCCTATAATTATTATTTGTCAGTATCCTATAATTATTTGTCAGTATCCTCTGTGTGTTCACAATATCGACAAACATCAAGGCTAAGCCTCCATAACTTAGTTGTGTGCATGCACAGAGTTCCTAAAATCAGTAGCATCATTATAGTTTCATATTATTTTTTACATTCTAATTATATTAATGTTATGAAGCACTTATCGTTTCTGCCCAAACAACATACTTTATTCACATTCTCCTTAATTCTCCCTTCTCCATATACCTATTTGCCAAACTATTATCACGTGACCCACTTAGCTGTGGACATCTGGTGTGGTGAAATGTTGGGCTGGGAGGGACTGGCTTGGTAAAAGTCAGGCAGGCAGCACTACGATGGCAGAGGTAAGATGTTAGTTTGAGTAGGGAGTGTTTTATATATAATTTTATTTATTTATTTATATTAAAAATTATGCCGCCCCCTCCTGCCTTAGGCATCTCAGGGCGGCTCACAACATTGTTGTGAACCTTACTCAACCAGTGAATAGACTAGAAAGCCTGCACTGTCTTTTTTTGGCCACTGGCACAGCACTCAATGGGATAGAAATCCCGTGCGAGGTTTTTATACCATTACCCTGGCAGTCAATGGATTGGAGAGCCTCCCAGGCTTTTCTCAGCATTATGTTTATTTTGATATCTAGGCCATCCCTCCCTGTAGGTTTAGAGCGGAGAACATAATATATATATACACACACATAAAATATACATAAAACTCATTAGAAGAAGTGCTATGTAAAAATATAAAAATCTCATTTGAAAACAGCCCCCAAGCCCTATCCTCACCTGCCAAATGCTTGGCTAAATATTTAAATCTTACACTGCCCTCCAGAAAACACTCAGGCTTGGGCTCTGGCAAACCTCGAGGGGAAGGAAGTTCCAGAGCTGTGGAGCAGTCACCAAGAAAAGCTCTCTGTGCACCTTTGCCATTATAGTGATACAAAATGGGCTAGACAGATTGTGCTGCACAGAGTCATAGAACTGAAGAGTTGGAAGGGAACTCAAGAATCTTCTAACCCAGCTCCCTGCCCTCCAGCAGGATATCCTTTAAGCATCACTGAGAGATGTCTGTCCAGTTTTTTCTTGAAAACCTCCAGGGAAGATTGCACAACCTCATTAGACAGCTTTTGTTCCACTGCTGAACTGTCCTAACAGTTAGGAAGTTTCCCAAATATTTAATTTAAACCTACATTCCTGTCATTTAAACCCATTGCTTCTTGTTCGGCACTCTGTGGTAGTTGCAGACTTACTTGCATGCCTTACTCACCCGTGCAGCCTTTTAGCCTATCAGAATTGTCAGTGGCGAACCTTCGAGGATATTAGCATAATAATACACGGGCAGGAAAGTCTGGCCGCATCCACATAAGTGCAGGGGGGCGGGGCTACTTCCGGGATTGGTGATCGTGTTAGGAGCGATCCCGGGAGGCCCTTGTGTGTTGTTGTTTTTTTGCCGGTTTCTAGCGTGATTTTCATCATGGGATGCAGGGCTGGAATTCAGCCCTGTATCACATGATGAAAATCACGCTAGAAACCGGCAAAGCAGACCTCTCCTCTTTTTGGAGACAATGCAAAACCTGGCTGTTCCACCAGGCGTTTGGCAAGGGATATGGGAGAAGGGTGGGGGGTTTGAGCTAGGGTGGGATGGGTTTGATTTGATATGTTTTATGACAGCCTCCATATGGATAGAATGCTTTTATGATGTATTTATATTTATAATTATTATTAAACATTTATAAAGCGCCAGTAACAACCTGGCGCTGTACAGAACATATAATCAGCTGCGGTCCCTACCTGTGGCTTACAATCTAAAAGACAAGGAGGGGGAGACAAGGAGAGGGGACAGCGGGAGAGACATGGGAGAAGACAAACAAACATTCAGGCGGATGCGAAGTCTCAGGTGCGTGTACTTGGCTTGGTTACAAGGTGGTCGGTAGCAGCAGTCAGCAGAGGAGGGCTGACAGTAAGAGCAAGGGGAAAGACTAGAGGGCATTGGGAAAGGCAGCATGGAAAAGGTGGGTCTTGAGGAGGGATTTGAAGGAGCGGAGGGAGGAGGCGAGGCGGACGTCGGCAGGGAGGGAGTTCCAGGCATGCGGGGCAGCGAGGGAGAAGGGACGAAGGCGGTTGGGCGAGCAGGAGAAGCGAGGGAGAGCGAGGGAGGGGACAGCGGAAGAGCGGAGAGCGCGCGCAGGAGCGCGTAGGGCGATTAGGTCCGAGAGGTAAGGGGGAGCTTGGTCATGGAGCGATTTGAACGTGAAAACCAGGAGTTTGAACAGGATACGTTCAGGAAGGGGGAGCCAGTGAAGGGAGAGGAGGAGAGGCGTCACATGGTCGAAGCGACGGGCAGAGTGAATGACCTTGGCGGCAGAGTTTTGGATCGCCACAAGGGGGGACAGGTGGGAGCGAGGGAGGCCAGCAAGGAGGAGGTTGCAGTAGTCGAGGCGAGAGATAACCATGGCATGAACAAGGATTTTGGCCGAGGAGACAGATAGAAAGGGGCGAATGCGGGCAATGTTGAGGAGAGCGAATCGGCAGGATTTGGCCACAGAGTCAATGTAAGGTTTAAAGGAGAGGTGCGTGTCAAAAATGAAGCCCAAGCTGCGGGCACGGAGAACAGGACGGATGGTGACCCCATCAATGCAGACGGTCAGGTCAGAGGGAGAGGAGGGGGAGGGAGGAAAAATGAGGAGTTCAGTCTTGGCCATGTTCAGTTTGAGTTGGCGTCGGGACATCCAGGCGGAGATATCAGAGAGGCAGTCGACGAGGCGTGAGCGGACAGAGGAGGAGAGAGAGGGGGTAGAGAGATAGAGTTGGGTGTCATCAGCATAGAGATGGTATTGGAACCCGTGGGAGGCAATAATTTCACCAAGGGACCGGGTGTAGATAGAGAAGAGGAGAGGGCCAAGGACAGAACCTTGGGGAACCCCAACCGAGAGGGGAAGGGAGGGGGAGGTCGACTCGGGGAGGGAGACATTAAAGGAGCGGTCAGAGAGGTAGGAGGAGAACCAGTCAAAGACAGAGCCACGGAAGCCCAAAGAGTAAAGCGAGTCCAAGAGGAGCGAGTGGTCGACAGTGTCAAAGGCAGCAGAGAGGTCAAGGAGGACAAGAACGGAGTAGTGGCGCTTCGATTTAGCGACAAGTAGATCATTGGTGATCTTGGCCAGGGCAGTTTCAGTAGAGTGGAGGGGGCGGAAGCCGGACTGGAGAGGGTCCAGGGAGGAGTTGGCAGAGAGGAGGTTCAGGCAGCGGGAGTAGACGACACGTTCCAGGAGCTTCGAAGCAAAGGGAAGGAGGGAGACCGGCCGGTAACTAGAGGGATCGAAAGGGTCCAGGGTAGGCTTTTTGAGGATGGGGGAGACAGTGGCATGTTTGAAGGCAGAGGGGAAGGAGCCTGTGGAAAGGGAGAGATTGACAACATGCAGAAGGGGGGGAGCGACAGTGGGAGCAATAGAGGTCAGGAGGCGGGAGGGGATCGGGTCAAGGGGGCAGGTGGAGGGGTTGGATGAAGAGAGAAGAGCAGAGATTTCCTGGAGAGAGGCAGGAGGGAAGGATGCGAGGAGGGAGGGGGGCGGGGGGCAATATCCCGACGGATCTTGTCAATCTTGGAGGTGAAGAACGATGCAAGATCCTGAGCAGCAAGGGAAGAGGGCGGAGGAGGGCAGGGGGGTTTGAGAAGGGAGTCGAAAGTAGAGAAAAGGCGGCGAGGGTCGCGGGAGAAAGATTCGATCCTAGAGGCATAATAGCGATGCCTAGCTAGGGAGATAGCCGAGGAGAGGGAGGAGAGGGAGAATTTGTAATGGAGGAAGTCAGGGAGGGAGCGGGATTTGCGCCAGAGGCGTTCGGCAGCCCGGGCGCAGGAGCGGAGGTAGCGGATGGCAGGGGTAAGCCAGGGGCGGGGGTCGAGGGGGCGGACGGGGCGAGCAGAGGGGGGGGCAAGAGAGTCAAGGGTCGAGGAGAGAGAAGCGTTGAGAGCAGAGACAGCAGAGTCAGGGGAGGAGGAGGCGAAAACGGGGGGGAGAAGGGGGGAAAGATGTGCGGCAAACTCCGAGGGAGTAAGGGCCTGCATATTGCGGAAGGGGCGCATAGAGGGGGAGGCGGAGGGGGGTCGGTGGGAAAGGCTGAAGGAGCCGAGGAAGTGATCAGAACTAGGGAAGGGGTCAAAGGAGAGGTCAGTTAGAGAACAGTTTCGAGTGAAGACGAGGTCGAGGGAATGGCCGTCAGTATGAGTGGGGGAGTCGGTCCAGTTATTGTAATTTATTGTATTTTTATGACGTTAGCCGCCCCAAACTGCCTTGGCTGTTCAAGGTGGGGTATAAATTTAGTTAAATAAATAATAAATAAATTTTAAAAAACCAGCACACAAGCAGGGCCTTCCGGGATTGCTCCTAATGTGATCACTGCACTCCTGTGGAAGCGGCCTCTGTGCAAAATTCTAGGGTCAAAATTCCAGGCCTATAATGAGTAACTGTCCCAATGAAAAAAGTTACAGACAGCATCAGATCTACTGGAAACAGAACACTGCTAAGTTTCATGTGGTCATTTAAGAAACAGACACTGGGGCCAATCCCATGCCCCGCGTGTGCTGAGTGCAACCCACACACCTGCGTGTAAAGTGCATGCATGTCCAGTGAAGGCACACTGTGCCACGCAGAACCCATATGGAACCCATGCAGATCCTGCTCGGGATTGTGGTCATTGACAATTGGCTGCCAAAGGAAAATTTCTGCCAGAGCCAAACTTAAATTCTTTGTTTAATAATAATAATAATAATAATAATAATAAATAAAAAATCTTACAGAGAGAAACCAAATCAAAGCTGCGTTGAAAATTCAAGCAATAGAGACAAAATAGTGTGGATATAGATTTTATTGAACCAACTCAAGTTGGTGGAGGTGCGCAAGCTTTCAAACCTCACAGGGTCTCCACACTATTTTGTCTCTACGGTCTATATTTGGGACCAACATGGAAACCTACTAAAAAATTCAAGGAACCCAGATATTTTATTTCACACAAAAAGGTCATACACTTTTGAGTTGTATTTGATGCTCCATTTTAAGGCAGTGGATAACTAAGGCAGTGAACTAAATGACTTTTTATGGTTTGCAAAGAGGCCTGAATATAACTCAGTAATAGAGCAAAAGTAGAAGTTTCTGCTTAGTTAAGGCTGAATAAAGGTTATATATTCTAACCTTTCCGAAACTGTCAGCTAACATGCTGAAATTTTTCACACTTGGTCTCTGCCTGAAAATGTATTTTGCCCTTTAAAAGAACAAAATTGTAGTACTGTTTCTGTTGGGGGACAATCTATTTTCTTCATTGTTAATTTTTTTTTGCAAATTTGGGTTTTTGTTGTCAGTGCTTGTTTAATTATTCCAACAGGAATGGTTTTGGTCTGAGTTTTTTTTTTTTTTTTAATAGCAGATATAGCATTTTTTCCCCGCTGATCTTCTAAAATGCACAGCTAAAGAAAAACCGACTATGTGTGCAACTAATTTGTAAGAGTGGTAAGGTGCTGAAAAAAGTCTTATTATTAATAATAATAATTTATGCAGCACTTTCAGTGCTCAAAGAGCTTTGCAATCCTTACCTAATTCACCCTCCTCTCAACAATTTTGTGACGTAGAGCCATCATTATTTCAATTTTTTATAAATGGGGAATGGAGTAAAAACAAAATGAGGGTAAAAACAAATGAGATGACAGTCCACAGCAGGTGGGTGTTTACGAAGTGTTTGCTGCCTGTTTATTAGGTATCCCTCCAGATGTTAGCCTCCATCTGCCACATGGCCTGTTCCCACCACCTACTCATGGTGTAGGCCAGGGACACTGCAGGACCGCTGTGAGGGCAAATCCGAACTAACGTGTACCTACGAGGCCATGTCTTGTCTATTAGGTTGTGTGCAGCCTCCTTTCATCTAGGTCTGCCAGCACCATAGAGTCATAGGCTCTCTACCGCTACTGCTTCCTGCCCCTCTCTCCACTCTCGTTCTCATTAGCGCCTTAAAAACCCAATGCACACCAAATTCAGACATGTGCTGTCTCAGCTCATCCTGGTTTGCAATGCATGTCCATCGCTCACTGCCAAACTGTTGGCAGTGGGTGGTCAGGCATCCTCGTCATGGAAAGAGCTGACTGACCTGAACAGGCAAAGGCTGTGAACAACACAAAGAGCCATGCCAGGAGGACCAAAGCAGGTGAGATCCAAGTCTGGGATCTGCCTTCCTAACCCGCACCCAGAGGCAGGGGATAAGCCCGACCACACCAGCACTGCTAGTGTGCTAGGACCCACCCCCTGGCTCCAAGCTATGACAGCTGGTGGAGATCCCTCCGTGCCCTGCCTGGAGCCAGCAATGTTCATAGAGGAGGCAAAGGAGAATGGTAAGTTAATGTGTCAGAGGGGTGAGGGTGCTGTGTTTGCACACCTGTATGATAAAGGCTTTTGTTTATTGCTATCTAATTATGTGTTGTTGATTTTTCTTTATTGTGTTCACAGGTAGCCAGGAGAGCACTGGGGAGAAGCAGGATCCTCCCTGGGACTCAGCAGCGATGCGAACAGTAAGTACGGGAAGTGGGGGCTACAGGGGCGGCTGGTAGGGATGGGTAATGGAGTGCTGTCCTGCCTCCCGCGCCTCCACCTCACCTTCCCCACCTCTGAGCCATGGTAGTGTCTCGCATCCAGCCTGGTCCAAGCACAGCTCCCCTCACTCTCCCTCACCGCGCCTCACTCTCCCCACCTCCGGGCCATTGCAGGGGGGCTGAACCACTGGGTAGGGAAGGAGAGGCTGTCTGAATAAATGGCTTTTCTTATTGCCTTGCTACATGACTGCAATGGGCGCAGGCCTATCCCTGAGCAACAAGTGCCCAAGACACTAACTTAGCATTCTGTGCATACCAAAAGGTTACCCAAAAGATGTCAACACAGGTATGCACTTCCATGGGCAGGCAGGGATAGCTGGGGCTGGAACACCTCCCAGTGTGATATCCTGGAAAAAACAAACAACTGGAACAGCTTCTTCTTCCCATGGGTCACCGTGGTTGAGTCATGACAGGGGATGGGATACTGAGAAGGGGTAGGAGTGGGTGGAGCACGGTGGGGAAGAATGCCTACCCGTATGTTAGGTTTATTGGGCTAATCGTGTGAGTGGGGGCTGCCTGCACGCAAATGAAATGCACACAGGGACCCATTTATTAGCTCTACCCATTAAAACGTGAGTAGAGGCTGCATAAACCAAATATGGACTCCAGCGGATTTTCGGCTCTTATGAAAACACTGTAATAGACAGTGACATATTGCTGAAGGCTCCATAGTGAGTTTATGCCTAAAACAGGACTTAAACCCTGGTCTTCCAGGTCCAAATTCAACATCTTATCCACTAGGCTACACTGGTTCGCACGCTGTGCATTCTGGCACTGAATCAGGAAAACATTTCAGCACAAATCTATCCATATCCAAAAGACAGTAATTAAACATGTGAAATCTTGCTGAAGTGAATGGGATTTAAAGTACATGCTTGACTGATGTCTTGAATCAGGTTCTTTGTGAAGATGTGCAGAAGGGAATCCTTTTTTGCAGCAGAAAAACTAACAAAGTAGGGGAACATTACTGTGAATCTCCTATACTGTACTGGAGGAAGAGAAAGAACTTGACACCTCATTCAGAGGCGCCTCTACTGAAGAGCTCCCACGGTTCACAGAACAGCAGTGTTCAGCAAATTAGTTCTAGGTAAATGATTTTTTTCCCCCAAGCCAGCAGACATTTCCGAGAATGAAACCCCTTACTTTTTATTCCCTTTTTTTTTCTGCTTAAAAAATGCAAAACTAAGCCACTTAATAAATTTCACAGGGAGAAAAAAATTAAGGCTATACATATAAGTAGTGAAGTCAAGAAATGACAGGATTAAGAGTTTCCGTACAGATTTACTTAATAAAAAACAACAACAAAAAAACAAATATATACACATCTTAGTGTGTATATACACCTTACTGTACTTAGTGTAACTTATACATCTTAGTGTAATACTACATCATTCTATGTATATTAGAACACTATGCAATTAAGTTGTACAAGTTCAAACTATACAGTACTTACAAAATGTACTACAGATTAAATGCAAGTGACCAATTCCCACCTTATGAAGGCTACCTAACATTTCAGTTACATTTCAGTTTAAGATTTAAATGTTATGGTTGATCCAAGCAGGCAAAGTGTTATGCCTACAGTGAAGCCTGTTAATAGATGTTGGGGTTAATGCGTAAGTCTCATTGTAAACTATGGTTTCAGCGAGACTTGCATATGAGTAGGGGTATTTAGGATGGATACCAGAGTTAAGACTGTGCATGTAGCCTTAGTTATCTCTGGTGCTCCTTAACTTACAGGTGTTTAATACCAAATGCATGACTAGGACTCGGTAGGTAGATTTATTTTCTTTGCTTAAAATGGATATTCTGGCTTTAATCAAAGAAAAAAAAAACTGAATTGAAAATATGTTTATAAGAGGACAATATGGTAGCAGAGATTTCAAATATGTAAACACCCCAAGAGCAGAGAATCATAAAATGACCTTCAACAAAATACTCAAGGATACCTTCAGGCGAAAACTTCAGAATGTGGTCTGTTTATCAGTTTTTCTATCTTCCTCTACTCTGCATGTGACACATAGCTCTAATGCTGCCAATTATTTTTCTTTCCCTACTGAAACACAGTTGATTTATTTTTCCTTTTCAATGTTTTCTGAAAATGATATATATTTAATTTCTTCCCTGTGAACCTCTCCCAGTAGCGAAGAGGATCATTTTAGGGCGTTTCATGATTTCAAAGAATTTGGAGGAAAAACATTGAAATCATATGGAACAAATGCTGTTTTCCACAGTCTCGCTGAATCACTCAGTACCTTTGTGCCTAAACTACCAAATCTAGCTACCAAATAAATGCATACACAGTTTTTCCACTTTAAAACAGCAGTGCAAGCTGTAGAGTTAAATGCCCAGAAACTTAGTCTGATTATCATGCATTACTGATTCCATTTTAGAAGCTGAAGCTATCTTTCAAAATTAAAAACTGATGACATTAAAGGATGAAATATTTCAAGTTCTCTGCAGATATTAGGCTGGGGATGATAGGCCAGAAAGAAACAAAGGGTGTGTGTGTCAATCTATGTTTTCCAAAAAGTGAGGGAGGAAGAGGGATTTAAAAAAAATATCAAATTCATCTGAAGAACAGCTTGCAACAGGCAGAGTGAAAAAGCAACTCATGTATTACTACTATTACCACCAAGTGGAAGGGAAACTAAACAAATTACAAGGAAAACCAAAGCCAGTGCCTACCCTTCTGGCATAGATTTTTGTCTGTAGGTGCCCCCACCAGAGCCGGTGTCACTTGAGGTTGACAGGTTGCTAGGGGAGTTACGACACTGCTGTGATCTTCCTAAGGCAATGGATGAAACTGTGACGTAGACATCAGAACCAGGAGATAATCTGTTTAATGAAAGCACACAAATCCCAGAGTCAATTATTCTGAAAGGTAATATCACAATGCAAAACATAATAGACAATATTATGTAAATTGCCACATCAGCAGTAAGTGTGGCTTCATGGAGATAGTTAAAATGAAGCCAGCTGGAGGACTATGCATATTTTTCTCTGCTAATCTATTCCCTGTGGGAACAGTGGGAAAACAACCTTGGGGAAAAAAGCTGTAAGAAAAGCATGCCATCTTCCAGTAGTTGCCAGAAATAAACTTGCTGAATTGCTTTTGCAATTTGTTAGTGAGGAATATTGAAGCGTACTTCATTCAAACATATAAAGAAGCGATTTATTCCTCCATTCTCAACAAACTTTTGTACAGAATTTTAAAATTCCATGTTTGCCTATTCTCGGTATTTGCCAACACTCAGTAATCAAACTTTGGTTAATTACCATACAAGTCTTTTCAGCTTATAATTTATAAATCTAAAAAGAAGATGTTCATCATTCCTAAGTATTCTCTCTCCAGCAGGTGAAATTAATGGACCATTACTAGTTTGTTTCCCACATCAGCTGGATTCTATATCATTTAGGAACAACTACACTTTTTTCATCTATTGGGATGTGATGGAAGCTACTGGAAGTGTTTCCAGCAACAAGACACTCACAGGAGAAAAATATTTTAAACACACTTATTCACAAATTCAAATTGTAATAAAGTTAACAACACAGTGAAGCTTGAGACCTTAGAGTGATCTATGGAAAAATAGTCACACTGGCACCAAGGAAAGAATAGTCACCACGTCTGAACTTGCAAACTAATCAATCACTATTCCTCAGTTTCTCCATCTGTAAAGAGGTGATAATATATAATTATTCTCATGAAAATATCATGAGAATTAATGTTTATAATATATTTTGGATATAAAGGATATATAGTTCTGATTACTATGCAAAGGACTCTTTCAAACATATTTTCCCTTTTATTCTGATTTCTCCCCCTCCATATGCTGAACAGAAGCAAAAATTAACTTTAAAAAGGCCAAGAGCAACAAGGGGGAAACTGTGAGAGACGGTCTGAATAAATACAAGAAAATGTCTGTCTAAAACCAAGTAAACAATAATTTTAAATCTTGATCTCCATAAGCACAGTACCAAATCCAGGACTGCCTGTGTAGTCTAGTGAACGTAGTTTAAAAACTATTATATTTATCAACTAAGCAAAAAGCCTGGACTATTTGATTGCAATGAAAACAAACAGTTGAAGAGCTGGAAATGTAGGGAGATGGTCCAAGCAGATTAAATAGCAATATCTCATTTTTCCAGTGGCATTCTTATGCAGAAAAAAGTAAAGGGCCAGCCAAAAAAAATACTTGCTTTCAAGTGAGATTGGCACACAGGCACATATGTATACATACATGCCCTCTAACACCTACCTAGCAAGGCATAAATCAGCTTCTGTTACACTGTAACCGTTTCTCATATCATGGCAGTTTAAAATTTATGGTAAGGGAACAATCATTCCTTGTACAGTTTGTGTAAAATATTTCTTGAATGGAATAGCCTATTTTTTTTTGAGTTAGAAAGGTATGCCTTTCTTTATTTCCTGTGCCTTACTACAAACAGACAGTATTGTTCTGAGATGGTAAAAAGACTTTGCAGTTTTAGGACCAAGTAATAACTTCTATGCAAACATGGAAACCTTTCAAGTCAGACAATAAATGATTATAAACTTTTTTTGAATACCTGCAATGAACCACCACATAGACAGAAAAAAACCCTATAATGTATAGGAACTGTGTACAATTAATAGTGCTATATAAATAATAAGCAGTAGTAGTTTATTTCACTATCATCAAACTAAAACATTTAATAAGAAAATATTTTTATTTTGTGGTAACCATATGCATAAGCCACATTAAAACAGAGCATAGAAAACCTTAGTGGGACAAGTACTGGGTATCATCGAGGTCTTCAAAGAACAAAAGCTTTGATGCTTGTATGCATATAGATTCTATTTTCTAAACTTTGCCTATGGGATTTGTGGGCCATTTCTCCACTTAAACCTTTTAATGAAACATGGAAGCTATATAGACATTTACACATTTCCCCAATCTCCTGTAGCCCTGCAAGAACTTCCTCCTCAGCTGCAATGCTGCCCATCTGCATCTCCTTCCTCCTCCCCGCTTTCCTATGGAAAGCAGCAATATTCCTCTCTACTCTGCTTTAAACACATCAAGAGTAGGTCATTAGCTGTCTATACTTGTAGAAAATGAACACGTGTAAATATTAGTAAGCCTGAATAACGGGTTCTCTCATTTGTGTCTCTACAACTTTCATCCACGTCCACGAAGCATTCATATAATATATATACTCAACACACCCAATTTACCTGCTCACACCAGTCTCTTCCCATCCTCAATTTGTTTCTCCTTACACACACTTTTTATATCAGTCACTTGTGTTGTGCAATGCTTGAAACAGCATTGTAAAATTGGGCACAAGTTGTCATTTACTAGATAACCACCCAGTATCTCTTGTCTAGGGCCCTGTATTCAGCAGTCATGCAACTCTTATCTCGTTACAGAATTGTACTCCATAGCCTCAAATTTCATCATTTTATTTGGTCCTATTTATCTTGTGCACTAAATTAGCTTGTGGTGTCAGCAAAAGTACTTCTGGACAAAACATCTGTATTATAAAACAGATGGAGCGCTCCCGATCAGGGCCGGGTCACAGCAGGCTAAAACACGTGTGATAGCTTGCTGTGGCTGGCTTGGGAGGACTGTAGTCTGCACTGTGACACCAGAGGTCTCCGGGACCGCAGACTGGACTCACCACTGACATGCCCGGGAGCAAGCCCAGGACAACATCTGGTGGTGTAACAAACGAACGTGCTGGTGGCTTGCAGCCTCAGCAGGCCGAGTTGGGTCACCATCACATTTGTTAACACCCATTGACTCAAAAGAGCAATAAATAGAACACTGCTGGTCAGCAAAAACCGAGGGCTTGTAACCACAAGCTACCACTTTAGTGCAGAATAACTAGCCACAGTGGTATTTTATATTTACTGAGCAGTTATTCACTATTTAGCAGAGCATATAAATGAACAGGAGCAATTCATTTGCCTTGCAGTGGTAGGAACTACTTATCTGCCAGTGGGACATCTAGGGATATGCCTTTCATTATAGTGAATGCATGGAATGTGGAGTGAATTCAGAAATTGTCCCGAATGTATACAGGAACAAATGTATACAGAACGGGTGGGGAACCTCAAACTCGGGGACCAAATGGGGGTCTGTGGCTAGTTTTTATTTGGGCCCTTTTCAGTACCTGGATCTGCCCCCTACATCCGGTTCCTACCAAGCACTGAAAGACTGAGTTTGGGGTAAGGGAAGAGTGATGAGGGCATGAACACAAGGGTAGGGGACAGATCCATGATCTGAGCCTTCCTGTTCCTGAGCATACCCTTTAAGCACCCCTGTCCACAACTTCTATACAGCCCTCAGAACTGGTATTAATCTTCAAAGAGGCCCCATGGAAGGAAAAGGTTCCAACCCTCTCCCCTCCCTTCTGTACAGGAATTACTTCTCCACACTTAGTTTATAGGAGTTTTAGCTTCTGTGATGACAAGTTGCTTAACAACTCTGCAGTGACATACTACTGCGAGTAGAGTCTTCCCACAAGCCCAAAGTACTTTACTGTGGAATTAAGTGTTCAAGTATATAGTACCAGCCCAGAGCTTTAGCTAAGCTCTCTGCCCTAAAAGGCAGTTCCTTCTGGGTGAAAGTTGATACACGCTGGCAGGAGAATGTAGGGGAACTTATGCTATATTTATGCTGTGGGATAAATTGCTTCAGTTGCAAGGGTTCTCATTCGAGCACCTTTCACCAAATTAATTCACTCAGATTTAAAACATCAAAACCAGATATGGCAAAAGTCTAGCTGGAAATTCCCTTGGCCAGACAGTCTCAACAGTAATGAGAATCACCAACATAAAAGGGCTACATAGCAGGGGCACAGCTAGATTCGAATGGGCACTGGTGCAGAAGAAGAAATGGGCCCCCTCTTGGGCATATGAACTTTATATGCATCTGGGCCCTACAGGATTGTGGGTCCTGGTACTGCTACACCTATTATAGCTATCCCCCCTGCTACTTAGTTAGGTTCCATTAGTAAATTGCTCAAAAACAAAGGTGTTTTGATTTAAATTAAATCGCTGAAATATTTAGTCTCTGAGATATGTTAAGATAAGTTTAAGTTTTACTGGTGATACTATGCCACTGTTAAATTCAATACTGTATTGTAAACCAGATATTTTATAATGCTTCTCTCTTTCATCAAGCTCTACAGGATAGAGGTAGTGATGACAGTGGTGGTGAATTACTTTATTTCTGCTGAGTCACGTTAATGCTACTACATAAACTAGTCCCACAAATCATATAAAATTCAGAGCTCATAGGGACACCTGGATCAATTTATTATGTGTATGTTTCACAGCTGCAGTGTCCTCTAAAATACATTCTACAAACTGGAATCAGAAATCCACCTGGCTGTTCCTTAAAGAAGAAAAAGGTAAGTTACATTGTCTTCACAGTAAATAAAACACTCAACTACTGCACAAAAGAAATGGATTTTTGTTATAAATCCAAGTCAAATACTGAAATCACCATCTCCAATTAAAGTGAAAAAGGGATGAAGGTATTTACCTATGACTCATGATGAAAGACAAAATGCAAGATGTTTGGGAAACTCTTGCAAAGCAGGATAGTAATGACCTTCCTTAGTGATGTGAACAGTTAGCTTACAGTAGGAATTAGACATGGACAGGGACTAGTGTCAACTGAGTTTTCCCCATTGCTGCCAATGGGGAAAACCCAATTAACATGGGTCCCTGCTCATGGGTCAGGAAACTTTAAAAAGGTCAGGCTTAGTTCCTTAATTATGATAGGTAATACCTATGTTAGCAAGAAAAAGAGTTGCCACCTTAGATACAAGAAAATTTCTCATAAAAAATGTGGTGATGAATGATATAGTTAATTTAAAGTGAGGGCAAACAGCATGCAGACTTCCTGTTCCAAGGAACCACTAGATAACTTAATATTACAATTATTATTGTAATGGGTCTCTTAAGGATAGATTGCCATATGAAGTGAATTGGGTGCAACCATTTCCCAACAAGGATAAATTGTCTTGTATGACACTGTGTAGGATTCTGTGGTTTGGTGACCTGTGTGAAAATCTGAACTTGGGTTTTTTAAGGGTTAAAGATTAATTAATACAATGTACCAATTAATGAATAATTTCCCCAATCTCCTGTAGCCCTGCAAGAACTTCCTCCTCAGCTGCAATGCTGCCCATCTGCCACCTCCTTCTACTTCCTCCTCCCCGCTTTCCTATGGAAAGCAGCAATATTCCTCTCTACTCTGCACTTTACAATTGTAAGAAAGAGACATGGCCCCAGCAAGCTTATAATCTAAGAGAGACAAGGGGGGAGGAGACAAAGGGGGAGGGAAACAGAGGAAGAGACAAGGATACATACATGAACCCGTGAGGTCTCAGGTGCATGTGCTTGGCTTAGTTAAAGGTGCAGTTACTCATTTAATGTTACACAAGATACGATGATTCAGGATAGGTCCAGCAATGGGGCAAGGGGAACGAGGAGCCAGGGAAAGCTTTGCGGAAAAGGTGAGTTTTGAGGAAAGTTTGTGCAGAACGCGTTCAGGAAGAGGGAGCCAGTGGGGAGAGGAGAGGAGGGGCTGTATGTGGTCAAAGTGGTGGGCAAGGTGGATGACCTTGGCAGCAATTATGAACACAAATGAGCAGCAAGGTGAGAGCGAGAAAGGCCAGCGAGGAGGAGGTTGCAATAGTCGAGGCGAGAGATTACCAGGGCATGGACAAGGGTTTGTAGCAGAGGAAACAGTGAGGAAAGGATGGATCTTAGCAATGTTGTGCAGACAGAAGCAATAGGATTTGGCAACAGAATCGAGCTGAGTTTTAAAGGAGAGGAAGGAGTCAAAGATGAACCTTAGGCTACATGCCTGAGGGATGAGCTGGATGTTGACCCCATCAACAAAGACAGAGAAGGAAGACAAAGAGAGGAAAGATTTTT
>QEPC01009912.1:514225-554443 GCA_003113815.1 Sphenodon punctatus | reverse complement strand
GAGGATGAGGTGGGTGGAGGACAGGGGGGCTTGAGAAGAGAATTGAAGGTTGAGAAGAGGTGACAGGGGTCATGAGAACAGGATTCAATGTGGGTGGCAAAGTAGTGCTGTTTAGCGAGGGAGATGGCAGAGCTGAGGGAAGTGAGGGAGAACTTAAAGTGAAGAAAGTCAACATGACTCTGAGATTTCCACCAGAGGTGCTCAGCAGCACGAGTGCAGGAGTAGAGGTGGCGAATGGAGGGAGACACATACAATTCGTCTTTGGGTTAAGAGGAAGGGTCAGAGGAGGAGCAATCCTGAGAGATGTTGAAAACTGATGTGTGAAAAATTCACATACCTCCTACTCTCCAATGGACGTCCATCACTGGAGATGCTGCGTGGGATGTTTGCTGATCGCTCTGGGGTTGACATTTTTCCATCTCCTTTTGTTGAACCAATCCTAGAGGTTACTGGACTCTGCATCTGAGATGGAACTTGTCCCACATGAGACCCCTGACCCTTATTTGCATTTCTCTGCCATTTGTTGTTATTCCTGAAGGGGAATTTGAACTCATATGGAACCCCTTCGTTCATTTTGTATTCCATCACCGGCATGCGGTACGTTTCAGAACAACTTCTGGAAGAAAGGGAAAGAATAATTAAAAAAAAAAAGGACATTTGTTCACACTGAAGAAAATAAAGAAACTACTTCCAATGAACTGCACCAATATCTGTTGGCAACGGGCACAGTTAAACAGCAGGGTCTATTCCTCTTCAATACAGCTGTTCTTTGGTTGCAAAAGGTTTAAAAACCATCCAATATTAAAAGATTACTAACTTCATGTCTCCTTCTACCTTCAACTGTTTTAAAATTCATTTATACGTCACCCTATCCCCAAAGTGGCTCAGTGAGGCTTACAATTAGAAAATACAGAATCAGTTCCAATACATATAAAACCAGACTCCTCCCTATACCCAAACAACCCACCCCCCTCCCCATTCTCTGTCTCTCACCCAGGGAGAATTATACTATGAGAAGTCTGACAGATGGATTTTATTTCAGTGGAGCCCAAGCCTCTGCTCCATGGGGCCGATCCTAAGCCCTGTGCGGTATGCAGCACGCACATCTCTGGTATGGGGGACATGTTGTGCACGCAAAGTGCACACAATTTGTGCGCACGTACGTGCACATGCATGGGGGTTTAGGATCAGCCCCGATATCCAGAAAAGAGAAACATCAAACCTGGGTTTGAATTTTGCAGATTGGGCCACATTAAATGTATATATAAAGTAGCCAATACACATGAAAAATTCATGAGCCTATTCATGCAAAATACTACAACACTTCTCTGAAAACATCTCAGTTGTGGATTTGAGATGTTGCCACAGTACAAAAAGTAAATGATATAGGGTTACACAGGAAAAACATTATGGTGTTGAAAGAGAAATTGCTAAGTAAGTTTTATTTAATATGTATTAAATGCTAAGCCTTGATTTATCATTCAACATTTAGAAAACAATAAAATATTAGGTTATGAAAACACAATATTTTGAACGTCGTAGGTAAGAGGAGCAGTTTACATGAAGGAAAGTAACAGAACACATCAATAACAGAGTATTTAAAACATTCTATGAACTCTTGTGATCATGGATAGACTAAGCCTACTTTTTCTGTTGTTTACTTTTTGTTTAGCCATGATCGCCAAAATAAGCGAGATCTGTATGCCTTCCATATACTTTCCAAATAGCTCACAGCAATGGCCTTGTACCTCTGCACGTTAAAGCACCATATGCATTCAATTTTTACTGACAAGTCATGAACCGTTGAAACTGCTGCTCTCTATTTTAATCATAAAATGGATTGCCCTGGTTCTCGATAGATTTTTAAAGATAAAAAACAAATATAGTTCTGTATTTAATTTTGTAACTTGTAGGCATAAAGGACAGACAAGGTGATCTGCTTTGGTCTGACAGATGGTCATATTTCAAAGTAATTTATTTATTTAGATTTTTTTATCTCACCGTATCTCTTAGGCTCAAAGTGGGTTACAATTCTTTAACTTATTAACTGTAACATTAACCAATTAACTCAACTCTTAATCCTCATAACAACCTTGTGAGGTAGGCTAGGCTGAGAGCTGTAACTGGCCCAAGGTGACCCAGTGAGTTCATGGTGAGTTCACCCAGTAAATTGAGACTTGAAGTGGAGGCCTCCCCCTAACTCCTGGTCCAATTACTGCATTCTTAACTGCTACACCACATTGGCTCACATGTATCGGAGTTCAGTTAGCACATTTTCACTCATACATGAGATCTGAGAGTGAATTAATGCATCTTTCACTCCTTAAAAGATGATCCTAAAAGATGATATTGCTAGCACATTTCTATTACGTAATCCTCTACCTGCAAGGCTCATCCCAACATGGCTGCTGTTATCTGCCAGTTACAAGTTTGTAATCTGTTTTATGCTAAACAAAACTAGTATAAAACTTACGAGTTAGCACTGATGTAGTTAACTGTTTGTGTCATCTATTCCTTAGATTGAAATACTATAGTTAGAGAGGTATTTAAAAGGAGATAAAGAGAATAGCTTTTGATGGCTTGTGGGAGAAAGGAATCCCTGGAAATTACCCACAGTACCTGCGTTGAGTGCAGTCCTCATGTGGTGGGATGATGACTACCTTCACAGTAACTGATGTTCTCAGCAAATCAATCATTTGCTCATGGCTTAGAGTAGCTACAGCCACTTTGCAGATTTCTACTAGTCGGCTGCCTTGTCGTAATCCTGCTTGCCATGCATAGCCATAGGGTTCAACATCTGCCACAATGCCTTCGTAGTTCACATGGAAACCAAGCTGGCCCAGTCCATTCCTACGTAGGGTCATTTCCACTGTCTCACATCCCTTTGTCACAAACTGAGAATGGAAATGAAGACAAAAAAAAGTAATGCAATGTGATGCATTCTGTGGAAGATGGAAAATAAGGGCTTTAAATCCAAAGTCTTTGTGAAAGAAAAAGGCATAAAGGCACTCTTCCAGGAGACATTGTACAGTGTAGAATTTAATCTCAAATTAATCACTTAACTGCATCTCAAAATTCCGGGCAGAGTCCGAAATGCAGAATTAACTCTCAGTGCTGCAGCTGTGCCTTACAGGCTTGATGACTGCATAGAAGCATTAAGGAAAGTGACAACACATACCACGCAGACATTGAGGACTTACACTTGTAATTCATTTAAAGTATAATGAGTAAATAGTTCCACTGGGTCAGCGGATGTTTCATATGTTATTTTCCCTTAATCAAAACAATAGTTTGACAGTATGGAACTGCCAATTTTAGAGAAAATGCAGCACTGTGTCACTAATGAGTGACACACCAGTCTGAGTGCAAACAAGCTATGAGCACTTGAACAAATGGAATGTGCTCCTCCTTTCTTCTTGGTCATTCTACAATTACTATTTTTGAACGCAATAGAAAACAAATACTAGATCATGAAGGAAAACGAGTGAATATGAGACAGAAAATGGAAGAAAGGGTAAAGGAGAAAGTGGGTAAGAAAATAAATTGGTTGCATAGGGTAAATACTGCACAACCTGATGGTTTCTTATGGTACAATTTTATTTATTTAAAAAAGAAACAAAATCAGGTATCCCTAATTGATACAGGTATACAATATCAACTGCTGGCTCATTACTCTATCACTACAGAGATCAGTTTTGAAAGGAACGACAAGGGATAGTGGTGTTAAGAGCATAATTAATTCCTATATGCAATGGTGGCAGGCACTTTAATTTGTTAATGAAGTTCAGCTTTCAATTTAGGAAACAAGAAAACCAGCAACAACAACAAAAAGAGTTCTAACCTCCAGTCTTTTGATGATTTCTTTGATATCCTCAGTGTTGTTCAGGAAACTCTCCACAGAAACACATTCACCCCTTTCATAGAAAATTTTTATGCTTGTGTCTGTTGAAGTCCACCCTATAACATCTCTGCAGGAACAATTGAACACCACACTCTTTGTATCATGCTCAATGAGAACTACAATTTCATTAGAGATGCCCAGGAGAGAGTCTATTTCTATGCCCTTGGTATAATCCTTAGCATGGATGCTCCACACAATAGCACCAGAACTACTGAGCTCTGCTCCTGGATAAGGCTTGGACTTTTCCTTCTTTTTTGAAGCAAGTGAGATGAATGGGAACTTGCCAGTGGGGTCAATTGGTGTATTGGTTACATTCTTCTCTGCTAGATCTTTCAAGTACTCTTGGCGGGTTCTGGTAGCCATGGCACGGAACTTCTCTGATTTATGAGCAGCATTCTCTGCATTAATCACCTTGGCTAGTAAGAAGTCCCTGAATACATTTTATTTAGGGAAGGTGACACCTTTTGGAATTGGTGGTCCAAAGGATGGCACATCTATGGATCTTGTCACAGCAACACTACACGAAACACAGAAATAAAGGAGAATTATGCATCTCAAAATTCTGATTTCTTTAGCAGTTTATTCAATGTAGGGAGCCCATAAGCATGCCAGTCACTGTACACTGTCACAAAACAAAGGGCTGACTGATTTCCCCAAAGACGTGAAGTTTGTGTGTTAAAGACAGTGATTTACCAGTTTCCTATAACCAGTTACTCTTCTTGAATCCCATGTGACGTTATGAACAGGTAAATCAATTAAGTAAATTCTTTGCTTTTCACAGTATTTAAATTTTCAAAACACTATGATAGAAGAACCTATGAAATTATTTCATGTGCATTTGGATTACCATGGAATGCCCTTTATTCCTATAACCAGTTACACTTCTTGAATCCTTCATGTGCATTTGGAGTACCATGGAATGACCTTTATTCTGAATAAGGGACCAGTTATACTTGCATTATATTTTTATAATTAATATGTTTACGAACAGAATTTTGCGTTGCTGCCCATCCATTCCATTTTTTTGTAAATGAGCGCAACTCAAAATAATCCTCACATACTTAAAAATGCCATACTGAGTCAGACCCATGGCCCATCAAGCCCAGTATCCTGTTTCAGAGTGGCCAGCTACAGTAGCTCGAAAGGGTGGCTTGGGCTCTTGGCCAATGCTGGTCCTGAGCCTTGTGCTGCCTTAATGGTCCTGGACCTTACTTCATAATTTGTACCCAAGTCTCATCAGCTGAATCACAGCTGTTGCTCAAAACCTCAGCAACTGCCAATGTGGAACACCCACTCCACCAGCTAATCATGAAGCATGAGAGGTTTGTGTGCGTGCGCAAATACATCTGTTGTGTGCCTTGTGGTGCTTGGTCATATAAGGATTTTTATATGTGGCTCTTGATGTTGGGAACTTTGGCCACCCCTGAAATATACAAGTTTATATTTTTCTAAGGAGTAAAAATAACAATCCTTGTTGGGAGAAAACTAGTCATTGAGAATTGAGGAAAGTGAACTCTTTGGGATCAGATAGTAAGGGTGTTAACAAATGAGATGTTAGCCCACATTAGCCTCCACCAGTTGGGGTTTCCACCTGCCCATTTATTAGGTGTTCACCCCCACCAGACAGGGGGCCACCACTCATGGTGTGGACTCTGAGAAAGGGCTAATGCATGTCCATGTGTCTGTGTCCTGTCAATTAGGTTGCAGGTAGTGACTTTGCACGTACAGGTCTCCCAGCACCATAGAATCGCAAGCAGAAAACCTAGAGCATCAGAGGAGTGACCACTTCCTGCTACTCTGTCTGCTCTTGCTGGTGCTGCCAGTGGGGGCTGCCCACAAGTGCATGAAAGACACAATGGGGGCTGCCCGTTTATTAGGCTGGACATGCAAAACATACAAGTGGGGGCCAAGCGGAGACTGCATAGACCGAACTAGGACTACATCTGTCTAGTGTCTTGTTAGCTAATACCCCAAGTATCCCAAATCTTTGCTCAACTTAACTTCTGAATGAAACTGCTACCTTCTTAAGAGTTGGGAGTCCTTTCCTGCCTCCTTCACTTGCATGTGCTTTCTTCAGTTTGGGAGAAAGAGGGTGGAATGCATGCTCTGCTGGTACTCATTTAAGCTGAGTTTAAACAGCCATTTTGCATGCCAAAACAGCACAAAACAAGCTAGTGTACACCCCTGCCTTTCCACCCCCTCCTGTTCTCCACATTACCCTGGATGCCAATTTTCTCTTTTCAACAACCTCCCCCACCAGCATGTCCCTGCACAGCTTCTACAGTTCCATCCCTGTCATCCTACTAAGCAAGACTGATGAAACAGGTCTTCTCCTTATGAAGAAAAAAAAAGTTTATTTTTTTGCTGTTATTATTTACAAATGAAAGCCTGTCCATTGGCAGTGGTTGGCTCATAAAATCATCTCTATCAGAGAAACTAACCAAAAATCACCTTCTTTCAAATTTCGATTACTCTTATCAATTGTTTTCTAAGATGCTACGGCCACAGACTATCTTTAGTGTCAAGACGTCTTTTCAAACCTTAATTACAAAGAAGTGACTAGCACGCCTCCATAAACCTTTAACAGCCTAATTAGCGTGTATTTGAAAACCTCCTTCTCTTACGTCATTAAGTCCTGCCTGTTGCTTCCTCTTTCCTAGTCACAATAGGATTCCTTGGATTTAAATCTCTTCAAGGCAGAAACCATGTACTGTATTTCTAACAGACAAAGAAGAATTAATAATCAAATTCTGCCAATATTTTGCATGCTACATAAGGGGACTCAGCTGAAAAACAGCTTCAGACTCCTGATTGCCAACCGTTTAGTCAGAATGTAATTATTTATGCTCAAGCAGGACTTTACATTGTGTTGGGTATTTTAGTTTGTGACGCAGAGCCAAACGGCACAGAGTAACCACCACTATAATTTTTCTAACAGTTGGGGAAAGTTTTAAAAAAGAAATAATAAATAATGGCTTAAGTCTCAGACAGAAAAGTTCAGTCCCAAAGTTCAGCCTGGTCTTATTTGCCTTGTATCATTAACAAACAAGAAATAGAAATGCTGACAAGTTCATATGAAAGCACGACCAACTGCATGGTCTCTTAGAAAGCACACCTTAAAAAGAGAAAGTATAAAGTTAAATTAGAGATAAAACTCAAACAAGAAATGAGGAAGTTCCTAACCTGGTGAACTTCTTATCTGCTCTCTCTATTGGTGGATGCTCTTCGCTAAAGAGTTAAGACCCTCCTCATGGAGCAGAAGATAGGGTCAACTTGATTGACAGCCCCTGCCCCTGGGATGGGTTTACCCCTTCATAAGCCTTCTAGGTTGAGACTGTCAAAGCTAAAACTCAACAACTCCAAACAAAGAATAAAAAACTGTGAACAGTATCCAGTCAGAACAAGGATCCCCCAAAGATATTAAGAGCCCAGGGAAACACCCAGAGAGAGCAGAAAAGAAATTCACCAGGTAAGGATCTTTCTCCTCTCTCTCAATCAGGATGGATGATCTTCACTAAAGGGAAGTCCCAAAGCAGTACCTTCTCTGGGGAGGGTGGATTCTCAATAGCTTGAAAAAGTGCCCAGCTAGGCAGATCCAACTTTCCTTATGGCTGAAGAAACCTTTGAAGCACCCTGCAACCAAAAGCAGTCTATGTGGAGGCTACTAAGGTTCCTCTGTAGTGCCTGGTGAACATATGCATGAAGGACCAAGTGGCTGCCCTACATATTTCTTCCCTATTTAGAAGTGTGGCATAAGTGGCTACCCGCTAAGTTAATGGGCTGTAATCCCTAAGTGAGGGGAAATGTTTGCTGCCTTGTAAGCCTCCACAATACACTCATTAAACCATCTAGCTAGAACCTTCTTCCCTCTATGTTTGTGGACAGAGGCTACAAATAGTGAGGAATCTAACCTAAACTGTCTTGACCTTTCCAGACGGACTTCCAAGGACCTTCTAATGTCTAGTCTATGCTACTCCCGTTCCCTTGGATGTTGCAGGTCAGGGCAGAAGGAGGTAAGAACAATGTCCTGACCCTTATGAAAGCTTGAGTCTACCTTCAGGATGAAGGAAAATCAGGTCTTAAGAGTCACTTTATCTTTTTGAAACTGATATAGCTTAGGGCCTGAGGATAAGGCTTCCGTCTCTCAGACCCTGTGAGCCAAGGTAATTGCCACCAGAAAAATTGTCTTCACTGTCAGGAAATGTAACAAAACATGCAATACGGGTTCAAATGGGGGTGCATCAATGTTTGCAAAACTGTATTCGGCTTCCATGCTGGAAAACTATGGCACACGGGAGGACGTTCTAGCTTTGCTGTTCTCATGAACTGTCTAACATGCAGATGAGAAGCTAGAGATAAACCATCTGTACAGCTGATGAAACTCGATAGCGCTGCCAAGTGTCTTTTGAGAGTGTTTTATTGAAAGTCCTTGCCTAGACCATCCTGCAAGAAGAGCAATACTTCAGAGACCCCCACACCTGCTGCCCTTGCCTCTCTGTCCACACACCACTTAACAAATCTGTTCATGGTGATGCCATAAATCCTGCTAAGTTTATGGTCTCCTCAAGGACAGAATGGTGTCAAAGAGTCTGCCTGAATAGACTCGTTTGCTCAACTTTGTCTGCTCAGCCTTCCAGGCTGTTAAATGAAGCTTTTGTGGCTCTTGATGTAGAACTGGGACCTGGGAAAGCAGATCTTCCAGTATTTTATTTATTTATTAAAATTTTTGCCCCACCCTTCCCCCTGAAGGCTCAAGGGGGCTTACAAAAATACAATTAAAACCATTAAAACACAATTAATAGAGGAAGAATGCATCTTCCACCTCTATGCTGACCACATCTGAGAATCAAGGCCTCCTGGCCCAGTAAGGAGTTACTGGAATTATTTTTTTGCTCCCTGATCCTCTGACCCATTCTGTTATTGGGTTTTTCTGTCTTGACAGGAACCTGAACATCTTCCTGTTGTCCCTTGATGCGATAAGATCCAGGACTGGGATGCCAAACTTTTGGACTATCAACTCGAACACTTGTGGTAATAGGGACCATCCCCCTGGATTCAAGTGTTGGTGGCTGAGTGTTCAGAGAACCAGCTATGTAAATTGTTTTGATCGGCTTCAAATGAAGTTCAACTCAGTTGAACAGCGGTCATGCCTCCTTCTGGAGTGGTTGTGACCTGAAACTCCCCTGGGGAATTGATGAAAGCCATTTCCGTAGTACCAGCAGGTTGATGTGATGGGAAGCCTCTTCCATTGACCATCTCTGTGTCGACATTCTGGTCCAATGGGTTCCCCAGCCCCAACTGCTGGCATCTGTGGTCAGTACCACTCTGCTCAGTTCCCTAAAGGGCATTCCCTGATCGAAGATGGACCACCACGTGAGGGCTTCCTTCACCCCTCCCCACCCCCCACACACAAGGGACTAGAAAGGACATCTGATACTGCACTATTATGGTCTCTTGAAATGGCTGTAGAAAGTTCTGTAACGGGAGGAAATGCACTGTTGCCCAGTTTACTGTGTCCATGAAGGAGACGAGATTCCCCAGCAGTTTTGCCAGGAACATGACTGTCTCTCTTGCAGCAAATGTTCAAGTGCCCCCTCAGTTTCAGATGCCTTTCCAAGGACAGGAAAATATGGTCCACTCAAGTATTTGCCCTTACCCCTAAGTGAAATAAATAGACGAAGATGGGGTCAGGCAGCTCTTTTCTCTGCTTATCAAGAATCTGTGACTCTCTAAGACACAGGATAGTTGCCTAGAGGTTTAATATCTCCTTGCTTCTTGAAGGTGACTGAATCAGCAAATCAACACATGGATGTCCTTTCCCTGAGATGAGCCATTAGCACTACCAAGATCTTTGTGAATACCCTTGGTGAGGACTGTCCAAAGGGAAGGGCCCTGAACTGGAACGGACTGTTTGCAGAGGTGAACCCAAGAAATCTGCAATGGGCCAGGTGAACTGACACATGAAGGTACACCTCTCTCAGGTCTATAGAGCCTTCCCATCTCCATATGAAACTTCCTCCATTTCACCCTTTTGTTCAAGCCTTTTAAATCTATAATAGCTCAACCATTTCCATTCTTTTTGGGAACAGTGAAGACAACTGAGTATAGACCAGAACAACAGTGAAGCGTTGGGACCTCCCCATCACTGCTCCTATGTCCCTCAGGTGCTGAACTGCAGCAAGGGTACGAGTGTGCTTCTCTGGATCTCTTGATGTGGATGAAGGTAGGAAATGAACCTTCAGGTAAGACTTGAGCTCTATTGTGTACCCTTGGGAGCTCGTCTGCCGTACCCAGGCATCTGACAAAGGGGTGGCACAGACCTGCTAGAAAAGCTGGGGCCTCCCACTGATTTGGCCTGGATCTGGCGGAGGGTGCCCCAATCATATGGAAGGCTGAATTTGCCTTGGCCCTACTCCCGAGCAAGATTTCTTGGGGTGTTCCTGTGCAGCTCTGCGTCTGCCACCTGGGTCTGAATGCTCGCTAGTCCCTTCTATTCTGTTGCCCTCTGCAAAAACTAAAGGTGGATGTTGCCTGAAATTGAACCTTGGACTCCTGCTTGGAAGAGTTCAAAGTGAGGGTTCTCTTTTTTCTGGTTATGTAGCGAGGGCATTATGCAGGGCCTCCTCGAAGAGCTTTTCCCCTGAAAGCATGACCCTGCCAGTAATGACTTGGAGGACAAATTCACTGGCCAAGGATGGAGCCAAATTGAGCTTTTTGCCACCACATTATTTGCCAGAGCTCTGGCACTGAACTGAAGGGCATCGAAGGAGGTATTGGCAGAGTGAAGAGCTGTCAAAGACAATTTCTTTAACTCTTCCTTGAGAACCTTGGCCTGGGCCTCCATTGCACCTGCCCAGTGATAAACTGCCTTGGCAATGCTTGATGCTGAGGTTGCCACCTTAAGGGCAAGGAAGGAGACCTCAAAACTCTTGTTTAGGGGGATATCCACTTTCTTATCCAGAGGGTCCTTGGGATAGCCCTCCCCTTCTGCTGGGAGAGCTGTTGACTTAGCTAAATCAGCTGCCCCTGCATCCACTCATGGGAAAGCCACTAACTCTTCCTGACCCTTTGGAAAGGAGTAAAAAAGCCGGACGTATTTGTGGAGCCCCTTAAACTTAGCAAGCCTGTCCCACTCCCTCTGAATGGCTTCCACATAAAAGTGAGCCAAAGGGCAAGTCAGACAACTTGGCAACCCTTCTAGGGAATGCCTGTTTATTCATCCTTGGGGGTTCAGGGGTTTGGTCAGACTCTAGCTGGAGCAGTTCCAGTTCCTCTGCCACCCTGCCAGGCAACCTTTTGAAATATGCTTTGGGAAATACCTAATCCCAGAGGGCTCATCCTGAGATTTGTCAGGATCAGGCTCCAAAAGCTCCTCTTCTTTCCTTCTCTGAGTGAGAGCTGTTACGAGCTGGTTCTCTTACTGTGAGAGCTGTTCTCTTACTATGATCCCCAGGTGGACTTTCTTCCCCAGGTGGACTTTGAGCGCCTCTTCCCCTTATCTATTTCCCTACTTTCTTTCTCTGCCTTGATCTATGGGGAGATGGGGAGGGGTTGATAGTGGAGGAGGAAGGGGGGATGAGGTCCTAGAGCTAGATGGAAAGCAATCTCTGTGCCTCTCTCGCCTGGTAATGGGGGTTGGTGCTGAAGTTCGGGGTGGGGAAGTGAGGGTGGAGCCATCCTTCATAATGTCCCCCATTCAGTAGGGTGCACAGATGGGGCTGAGCCACCACCTGCCTGTCCAGTCACAACTCCTCCTCCTGACTCTTGAGGGATCTCCTCTGGGGCATTAGGGATGGGGACTGAAACCCTGGAGCTGTGGGCCGGGTCTGAATCCGGGCTAACTCACCTCATCTGGAAGCACTGTCTCTTCATCCTGCTCAACCCATGTCCCCCTGTGCGGGGAGAGGAAAGGGAGTGGAACATCTCTGTTTCGATTCCAAACTGGCTGAATGCAGCCGGTCCTGAATAAGGATTCTACTGTGTCCCAGCAGTTCAAGCTTCCTGCCTCTCAAAATCATCTTCTCCCAGAGGGAGGGGGAAGAGGGGACCAACAGCAGAAAGCACGGGAAGCACACTTAACCCCTTGCTGTCATCACTGCTGCTCAACTCCGTCTGTTGTACTTGCAGAGAAGAGGAGAAACTGCTCCTGGGGGTGAAACTCCTCCTCCCCCCCCCCCAATCTGTAGGGGTATGCAATGGGGGGGAAGGGGAAGGAACTCAGGGGGAAGAACACCTCCCCAGACCCAGTGTCACTGAGGTCAGACTCCCCCTCCGTAAAGGGAGAGTGAGGGGGTGCATGAGCAGACCCCAACTAAAAACACCTACCCCCAGAGGAGGAAGAGGAAAGGAAAAGGAAATATAATATATAGAAGCTAAACAGTCCCTCAAAAGGAGAGCTCCATGACCCTGCTCATACCTAGCCACAAGGCTGGATCAGACTGGGATGTGAAGGAGTGAGCCCCTTTCATGGGCAGAGGCTGTCAATCAAGTTGAACCTACCTTCTCCTCCATGGGTGAAAACAGACATAATGCTAACTCCACTTTAACATAGCTTTAACATTTCTTATGCATGTTGCAGGGCTGTATTGGTGCCCTATGCAGCCCTGCGACATGCATAAGAAATGTTAAAGTGATGCTCAAGTGGTGTTAGCATTATGTTCGTTTTGATGAGAGAATTAACCTTGTAGCGAAGACCATCCACCAAGAGAGAAAGAGTGAAAAACCCTACATCTATATCTTTATAATTATGCTGGCAGATTTCTGAATCCTTAGAATAATCTCAAACATATTAAACATCTTTTTAACCTTTTAATATTCTATGTAACTTTCTTGGACTAAAAGTGAACAAGATACATCTCCTCGCTTCTCTGTTATAGTAGCAGCTCAGTAAGGCCTCAATCCTGTCATAAAGGAAGCTCAGCTGGCCTGCCCTTCTTTGCACACTTTGCTAGGGGAATGGTCACATATCCATAATTATGACTGACCATTCTGAAAAGGCCATCTTGGCATGGAGGACAGCTTTCTTCAGTCTCATAGAAAACAATGGATTAGAATGGTCATTTCGAAAGAAAGCAATTCTTGGTTATTGAAGATGACTTTATGAGCCAGCTATGGCTAAAGGACAGACTTCCAGTCCTTTCACTCTCACATACAAGACTTTGAACCCAGATGTGTGCAGTGTGGCTGCACTCTATGACAAGGACAGAGAACTTTGCAGGGAAGGATCCCAGCACTGCAGAGAATTTCCTTTGCCCAGCAACATTAGCATCAGCACCACCTGCAAGACCAATGTCTCGAACATTAGGTATAAGCAACTTTCTGGCAGTTTGCAAATTGTTTTGTAATAGCTGGAGATGTCTGTCTCAGGGTTTGTAGAGAAGATATATAACAAAAACCTACATGGTAAACTATTGATCACTTTCAGTTCTTATGAAGGCAAGGGACAGACATTTATCCTGACTAACTACTTACAATCTCTCAGATTGTAAGCCGTAGGGGCAGGGACCGTGTCTATTTTATTACTTTGTAAAGTGCCAGGTACACTGCTGGCGCTATATAAATGTTTGTTAATAATAATAATAATAGACTGGTTTTCAAAAGAGTTGAGTACCTACAGGTTCCACTGACAAACAGGAACTGAGGGCTCTTGGTACCCTATGAAAAAACAGTCCATTTGCTATGCCACTACAGATTTTCTCATAAGCAGTGACTGCCAGCTTATGCTAGGATGTCAGCTGGTTTTGATACATGGATAAAATACCTGTGGGGATTAGATGGAGATCCCCAAACAAATTTCACATGATTCAGTATAGGTTTAAAACTAAAGTTCATTACAAAGGTCTGTTATTGCATTAATTTTAGACTGAAGGAAACTATCTTATCCTGTAATCTACTGTTCCATTTTGAATACTGACAGGTACCAAATTTTGTTTTGATACACATAACCTACAAAATATAAGCAGAAAAATTATCTGTGTTTTAAATGTTCATTTCTATAATGAATTTCAAGTAAGATTGCAGATTCTTCCCAGAATAGTGAAAAGGTCAATATTGCTTTTGGAGACTTATCTTTCTTCTCAATGTTGCTGTGCAACATCAGTTTCTGACAACTGATATTCAAAAATCTAAGTAAAGATTTGGGGGAAAAAATGTTTCTGTGAAAGAATAAAATTACATTTTGGAGAACTTATAGTTATAGTTCAGATTAGGCTTAGTTTCCATCAAAACATGCTTGACTACATCTAATACCAGGGGAGCATTCTGGAGTGCTGGGGACAGGCTCTTTTAAGATGTTACTTATTGTGATTAGAGATACCCTTTGTAAACTTGCTGCATTCTCTCATTACAGATCTTAAAAATAGAAAGACCTTTAAGGGTTGTCAGGGTTTAGTCAATATCGTGGAGAATTAATGGCATGAGCTCTTCCAGCATCTGACATGAAGATCAATCCTTTTATTTCACCTTTAAAATAGTATGCAAAAGAGTATGTTAATTCTTTAGGGTTCTATCTGATGATAACCTTTTGTTATTTTTAATTTTTAAAGAAAACAGTGAACACTGCAGTTAGAATCAATATACATACTTGTCTTATCAAACTTTTTAGTTTAACACCATATTTTACACAAAGGCATCCAGTACATCAAACTGTGGGTGAAAACAGACATGACGCCACCCTTTAACCACCCTTGGTGGTTATTTATGCATGTTGCAGGGCTGTATTGGTGCCTTATGCAGCCCTGAAACATGCATAAATGACCACCAAGGGTGGTTAAAGGGTGGTTAGCATCATGCCTGTTTTCACCCAGTAAAAGGAAATACAATTAACACTGCAACTGTTTCTGTTCCCTGTCTATCTTCGGAATTAAGCACATCTAAAAGTATTACTGAGTAAAGTTTAGAAATGGGTCCCAAACTGCATGAAAGCTATGGCTTTTGTCTTTGAATGAATATGTCCATCATTCCATTTCCACTGCAATCCATAGGTTTTGAAAGTACTCATTAAAGGATGGAGCTGTCAGGCATTTCCAGTTTTCGATTATGTGTACTTCCCCATGAGAATAGCAGTTTGAGCAACTAGCAGGGTAGACTAGTTATATGGAGGTTGCTAATTCCCAATATAACCTCCCTGAGGATAAAATTTAGACAAGGAAGGAATTACATTTGCCAGGTTCCATGAATCTTCATTAAAGTAAATTTTCAAAAGGTATGTTATATAAGTTTTGTAATCCCCCCTGAGCCTTCTGGGAAGGGCAGAGTAAAAATTGAAATAAATAAATAAATAAATAAATAAATAAATATTATTTATTTATTAAGTCTGAGTTCTTACATTCAGATGTTTTGCTGCTCAGTGCTTATGGAAACTATTTTTCTGTACAGAAGTCAAATGTGAAATTCAATTGACAACATAAACCCAGAAAAATAATGCTTCTCACAAGCAGCATCAAATTCATGTATCAACAAAAAATGACAGAATTTTTCTTCTGTTACTATTTAAAATACCAGTACCAAAAGACAAAACAAATTTGCTTTTTACATGCAAATATGCATTATCTGATCTCATAACACTCAGTATAAGGTACACTTTTAATATAAATATTTAATGGGAGCTAATATATTAAACAAAGATTTATATATATCTACATATCTATATCTCTCTCTCTATATCAATCCTTGTTTAATATATTAGCTCCCATTAAGTATTTATATTAAACCTTTATATATATATATATTAAACAGGGACTGATATAGTTAGCCAAGTAAGTTTAGTCCAAATATGGGTGACAATGTGCGACCCTCTCAAGTTGCCAAGTCCAACAATAATGCTTTACCCCAGCACAACTATCTTGCCTACATCATACCCCTCACCTGCAACACTGCCTGATAAAAAGGTGTCAGATATATTTAACAGTTAAAATGTTGTATTGCCTTTCATAATTTGATGTCAGTAACATCTTTGTATAAAACATAATATTCATGGCATTACATAATTTGGAATTTTCCTCACCAAATTTCTGTAACTAGGTAACTCCATTCTGCAAGCAGAATAAATTCTAAAAATTGCTCTCTCACTGAGAGTGATCACTGCAAAACCAAAAGGCTTTTTTCACATTTGAGGGCGGTGGGGTGGGCAAAAGGACTAAAACTAAAATATTGGTGTAAAAAAGTATTTCCTCCCTCACTCCAAAGTAAATTTCAACAAATCGCCCACTTTTCCAACCAATTTTGTTTTTCCTGAGGAATGGGGATTCTGTGTGCGCAAGCCGGTATTGTTATTTTTTGTTTGTGTGTGCGCACTCTCTTCTCCTGGCCAGTTCCTGCATCCCTCTCCCCTTGCTGTAGTTTGCTGTCTTTATGATTGGGGGAAAAGGAAGAGAAGTGAGTTTTGACAGGCTACCCCACCCACTCCAGAGAGGGGGCTCCCTTTAGTTTGGGAGAAGGTGAAGCAGTCACTCTCTGAAGAGGAGCACAAATGTATTTATTTATTTCAATTTATATGCCGCCCTTCCCTGATGCTCAAGGCTGTTTACAATCCATAAAAACATTTAAAACCAATTTAAAAAACCCTAAAAAACCCTCATGAAACCCATCCCAAACCACCTATCCACCCAAACACCTCTCACATTTCTGCCCCCAAAGTACCCACCCAACGCCACCCCAGCCCTCTATTCTTGCCCGCCAAATGCCTTTTCAAATAAAAAAAGTCTTACATTGCCTCTAGAAGATGCTCAGGCTTGGGCTCAAAAGGACTTCTGGGGAAGGGAGCAGAATGCCCTGCTGTGAGCCCTTGTTGCATGAACAAGGCTAACAGATGGTTACCCACAGGGAAGTGCTCCCAGCCGATCAAAGGGGCTACGACGGGACATGGAGCAATAGGCGATCTATCAAATATGTGCGGCCAAGAACACGTAGGGCTTTAATGGTCAAAACCAGCACCTTGAATTCTGCCCAGAAGGCTATAGGGAGCCAGTGCAGACTTTGAAGCACCAGTATAATATGCTCCCAGTGATTTGCCCCCGGAAGGATGTGAGCCACCACATTCTGCACCAGCTGCAGCCTCTGAGCAGTCATAAAGGGAAGTCCCAAATAGAGCACACTGCAGTAATCTAGCCTCAAGGTGATTAAAGCATGGATGGTGGTGGCCAGATCTGAATAAGAAAGAAAAGGCTGCATCCTCCGCACCAGATAGAGTTGGTGACAAGTGCTCCTGGTCACTGCCACAACTTGATAATCTAAGCACAGAAGCACCCCAAGGCTGCAAACCTAACTGACCAGAGGGGGACGGGCTCTATCAAGAATAGGAGTTTCAATCCTCTCCAGGTCACAAGGCTGGCCAACTGCCATCATCTCAGTCTTGTCTGGATTCAACTTCAATTGGCTCATCCTTATTCAGTCCCCAACAGCAGCCAGGCATTGGGTAAACACTGAGGCTGCAGGACCTGGGATCGGATGAAAAGGAGTGTTAGAACAGAGTGTCATCAGCATATCGATGGCACTTCACCCCAACCTCCATATGACCTTGCCCAGAGGCCTCATATACACATTGAACAAGAGAGGAGACAGAATAGAACCTTGCTGGACCCCACAGGGGAGGTCGCAAGAGGATGACAAACAATTGCCCATCACCGCTCTCTGGGATCTCCCCAACAGGAAGGAGCAAAACCACTCAAGAGCGGTCCTGTACACCACCGCCAGATCACGCAGTCATGTCAACACAACCTTGTGGTCAACTGAATCAAAGGCTGTTGGAAGATCTAACAGGATAGAATTTGCCTTGTCAATCTCAGTTATAGGTCATCGACCAAGGCTACAAGCGCAGTCTCCGTACCATACCCAGGACAGAAGTCCGACCGAAATGGGTCTATGAATCAGACAACGTCAAGATGAGCTTGGAGCTGCCAGGCAACCACCTGTTTATTATTATTATTATTAGCAAGCATTTATATAGCGCAAGCAACGTACCTGGCGCTTTACAAAGTAATTAAATAGACATGGTCCCTGCCCTAGGGCTTACAATCTGAGAGACCGAGGAAGAGGGGGGCGAGACGAAGGAAGGGGAACAGAGGGAGAGACAAGGAGTGTAACATTCACAAGGATAAGAGGTCCCAGGTGCACGCGCTTGGCTTAGTTACATCAAGAATGATGGTTGGTTGGTCCACGTGGTGAGGATATGAGTACACAGACCTTAGGTAACAGATTGTACTGGATGGGGGTTATCAGCAGGAGTTAGGTGAGAGAAGCAAGACGTCGGGGAGGGCAGAGCGGAAGAGGTAGGTCTTGAGGAAGGATTTAAAGGTACGAAGGGAGGGGGCGAGGCGGATCTAAACGTCTCTATTCCATTCTTGTCCTCCTTGATCTCTCTGCTGCCTTCGATACTGTTGACCACTCACTCTTGCTGGATTCCCTTCACTCCCTTGGCTTTTGTGGCTCTGTCCATAACTGGTTCTCCTCCTACCTCTCTGACCGCTCCTTTAATGTGTCTCTCTCCAACTCCGCCTCCTCCTCCTTCCCCCTCTCAGTTGGTGTTCCTCAAGGCTCTGTTCTTGGCCCTCTCCTCTTCTCGATCTATACCTCATCCTTAGGCAAACTCATTGCCTCCCATGGCTTCCAATACCACCTCTATGCTGATGACACTCAACTCTATCTCTCTACTCCCTCTCTCTCTCCCTCTGTTCAAGCTCGTCTCATCAACTGTCTCTCTGACATCTCTACCTGGATGTCTCAACGTCAACTCAAACTCAACATGGCTAAAACTGAACTCCTTATCTTCCCCCCTCATCCTTCCTCTCCTTCCTCACTGTCAATAACTATTGATGGAGTCACCATCCTGCCTGTCCCCCAAGCCCGTAGCCTAGGCTTCATCTTTGACTCACCCCTTTCTTTTAAACCCTACATTGACTCTGTTGCTAAATCCTGTCGCTTCTCCCTCCATAACATTGCTAAGATTCGCCCTTTTCTCTCTGTCTCGTCTGCCAAAACTCTTGTTCATGCTCTGGTCATCTCTCGCCTCGATTACTGTAACCTCCTTCTCACTGGCCTTCCCCGGTCTCACCTTTCTCCCCTCATCTCTGTCCAAAACTCTGCTGCCAGGGTCATCTACCTCGCCAGTCGCTTCGACCATGTGCAGCCCCTCCTCTCTTCGCTTCACTGGCTTCCCCTTCCTGAACGAATCCTGCACAAGCTCCTAGTCTTCACCTATAAAGCTCTTCACAACCTTGCTCCCCCCTACCTCTCTGCACTTATCGCCCTCCATACTCCAGCCCGTGCACTTCGCTCCTCCTCTGTCCCTTCTCTCACCCTTCCACGCCTTCCCTGCTCCCCTAAGCGCCTTCGTCCCTTCTCACTTGCTGCCCCCCATGCCTGGAACTCCCTCCCTGTCCACATCCGCCTTGCCCCCTCCCTTCATACCTTCAAATCTCTCCTTAAAACTCACCTCTTTCGCTCTGCTCTGTCTGACTCTTTATCCTGCTGAGCCACTATTCCTATACCTACGATCGGTTTACCCTTATCCTTGCAACATGGACCTGCCTGCTGTCATTCTCATCGTAACCAAGCCAAGTACGTGCACTTGAGACCTCGCATCTTCATGAATGTTAGACCCCTTGTCTCTCCCTCTGTTCCCCTTCCTAAGTCTCTCCCCCAGCTCCTGTCTCTCAGATTGTAAGCCCTAGGGGCAGGGACCGTGTCTATTTTATTACTTTGTAAAGTGCCATGTACACTGCTGGCGCTATATAAATGTTTGTTAATAATAATAATAATAATGTTGGCAGGGAGGGAATTCCAGGTGTGGGGGACAGCTAGGGAGAAGGGATGAATGCGGTTAGGGGAGCAGGGGAGGGCGAGAGAGGGGACAGAGGAGGAGCGGAGTTCACGGAGTGGAGCACGGAGGAAAATTAGCGCAGAGAGGTGGGGGGAGCAAGGTTGTGAAGAGCTTTATAGATGAAGGCTAGGAGTGTGTGCAGGATTCGTTCAGGAAAGGTGAGCCAGTGAAGAGAGGAGGGGCTGCACATGGTCGAAGCGACAGGCAAGGTGGATGACCCTGGCAGCAGAGTTTTGGACAGAGATAAGGGGAGAAAGGGGAGGCCAGTGAGAAGTAGGTTACAGTAATCGATGTGAGAGATACCAGGGCATGAATAAGGGTTTTGGCAGAGAAGACAGAGAGAAAAGGGCGAATCTTAGCAATGTTATGGAGGGAGAAGCGACAGGATTTGGCAACAGAGTCGATGTAGGGTTTAAAACAAAGGGGTGAGTAAAAGATTAAGCCTAAGCTACGGGCTTGGGGGACGGGAAGGATGGTGACCCCATTGATGAGGATCGACATGGAAGAGGGAGAGGAAGGATGAGGGGGGAAGATAAGGAGTTCAGTTTTAGCCATGTTGAGTTTGAGTTGACATTGGGACATCCAGATAAAGATGTCAGACACGCAGCTGGTGAGGCGAGCTTGGAAAGATGGAGAGAGAGGGAGTAGAGAGATCAAGTTGAGTGTCATCAGCGTAGAGGTGATATTGGAAGCCATGGGAGGCAATGAGTTTGCCTAGGGACAGAGTATAGATAGAGAAGAGGAGAGAGCCAAGGACAGAGCCTTGGGGAACACCAACCGAAAGGGGAAGGGAGGTGGAGTTGGTAAGAGACAGATTGAAGAATCGCTCAGGGAGGTAGGAGGAGAACTAGTCAAGGACGGAGCCACAGAAGCCAAAGGAGTGAAGTGAATCCAGCAAGAATGAGTGGTCAACAGTATCGAAGGCAGCAGAGAGATCAAGGAGGACAAGAATGGAACAGAGGCAATTAGATTTAGCCACAAGAAGATCGTTGGTGATCTTAGCGAGAGCAGTTTCAGTAGAACGAAGAGGGCGAAAGCCAGATTGGAAGAGGTCAAGGGAGGAGTTGGTGGAGAGGAAGTTGAGTCAGCGGGAGTAGATAACATGTTCAAGAAGCTTGGAAGCAAAAGGAAGGAGTGAGACAGGACGGTAGCTAGAAGGGTCAGAGGGGTCAAGAGTGGACTTTTTGAGGATAGGAGAGAGAGTGACGTGCTTGAAGGTGGATGGGAAGGAGCCAGTAGAGAGGGAGAGGTTGATGATGTGTAGGAGAGAAGGGGCGACAGTGGGAACAATGGAGGTCAGGAGGTCAAGGGGGCAAGTAGGAGGAGATGGGGTCAAGGGGGCAAGTGGAAGGGTTGGAAGAGGAGAGCAGGGATGAGATTTCCTCAAGGGAGGTGGGAGGGAAGGAGGACAGGAGAGAAGGAGGGGGAGGAGGGAAAGGGGAAGGAGTAGGAAGGGGAGAGGAATGGGAAGCGATGTCGAGGCTGATCTTGTTATCTTGGAAGTGAAGAAGGAAGCAAGATCCTAAGCAGAAAGGGAAGAGGAGGACAGGGGTAAAAAGGGAAGGTTAGAGACAGGTTGATAGTGAGCCGTGGAGTCAGCATCCAAAGATGGCTTTTTAAGCAGGGCCAAACAGCTGCAGTTTTAAGGGCGTGTGATGCCCTACCCTCCTGAAGGGAGGAATTGACAACCCCAACCAGCAAGGGCCCCAATGTCTCCTGGCTGACTTTCACCAGTCAGGAGAGGCAAGGGTCTAATTCACAACTAGATGAGGGGAAGCTGGTCGATATAGTGTATCTGGATTTTCTGAAAATGTTTGATAGGTCCCTCATGAGAGACTCTTGAGAAAATTAAAAAGTCATGGGATAGGAGGCAGTGCTCTATTGTGGATTGGTAACTGGTTAAAGGAAAGGAAACAAAGAGTATGACTAAATGGTCAATTTTCACAATGGAGAGAAGTAAATAATGAAGTGCCTCAGGGATCTGTACTTGGACCGGTGTTGTTTAATATTCATTAATGATCTAAGAAAAGGAGTAAAGAGTGAAGTGATCAAATTTGCAAATGACATGAAGTTACGCAAATTAGTTAAAACACTAGCGGACTGTGAAGAATTACAGAATTCTAATTTTAGACTAGTCTGTCTGGGCCCATTCGTTTATGTTTCTGCACTGGGCAGTTTATTGCTTTAGCTATTTTGATGCTTATATTATTATTATTATTATTATTATTAACAAACATTTATATACCACCAGCAGTGTACCTGACACTTTACAAAGTAATAAAATAGACACTGTCCCTGCCCCTAGGGCTTACAATCTGAGAGACAGGAGCTGGTGGAGAGAGTTAGGAAGGGGAACAGGGGGAGAGACAAGGGGTCTAACATTCATGAAGATGCGAGGTCTCAAGTGCACGTACTTGGCTTGGTTACGATGAGAATGACAGCAGGCAGGTCCATGTTGCAAGGATAAGGGTAAACCGATCGTAGGTATAGGAATAGTGGCTCAGCAGGATAAAGAGTCAGACAGAGCAGAGCGAAAGAGGTGAGTTTTAAGGAGAGATTTGAAGGTATGAAGGGAGGGGGCAAGGCGGATGTGGACAGGGAGGGAGTTCCAGGCATGGGGGGCAGCAAGTGAGAAGGGACGAAGGCGCTTAGGGGAGCAGGGAAGGCGTGGAAGGGTGAGAGAAGGGACAGAGGAGGAGCGAAGTGCACGGGCTGGAGTATGGAGGGCGATAAGTGCAGAGAGGTAGGGGGGAGCAAGGTTGTGAAGAGCTTTATAGGTGAAGACTAGGAGCTTGTGCAGGATTCGTTCAGGAAGGGGAAGCCAGTGAAGCGAAGAGAGGAGGGGCTGCACATGGTCGAAGCGACTGGCGAGGTAGATGACCCTGGCAGCAGAGTTTTGGACAGAGATGAGGGGAGAAAGGTGAGACCGGGGAAGGCCAGTGAGAAGGAGGTTACAGTAATCGAGGCGAGAGATGACCAGAGCATGAACAAGAGTTTTGGCAGACGAGACAGAGAGAAAAGGGCGAATCTTAGCAATGTTATGGAGGGAGAAGCGACAGGATTTAGCAACAGAGTCAATGTAGGGTTTAAAAGAAAGGGCTGAGTCAAAGATGAAGCCTAGGCTACGGGCTTGGGGGACAGGCAGGATGGTGACTCCATCAATAGTTATTGACAGTGAGGAAGGAGAGGAAGGATGAGGGGGGAAGATAAGGAGTTCAGTTTTAGCCATGTTGAGTTTGAGTTGACGTTGAGACATCCAGGTAGAGATGTCAGAGAGACAGTTGATGAGACGAGCTTGAACAGAGGGAGAGAGAGAGGGAGTAGAGAGATAGAGTTGAGTGTCATCAGCATAGAGGTGGTATTGGAAGCCATGGGAGGCAATGAGTTTGCCTAAGGATGAGGTATAGATCGAGAAGAGGAGAGGGCCAAGAACAGAGCCTTGAGGAACACCAACTGAGAGGGGGAAGGAGGAGGAGGCGGAGTTGGAGAGAGACACATTAAAGGAGCGGTCAGAGAGGTAGGAGGAGAACCAGTTATGGACAGAGCCACAAAAGCCAAGGGAGTGAAGGGAATCCAGCAAGAGTGAGTGGTCAACAGTATCGAAGGCAGCAGAGAGATCAAGGAGGACAAGAATGGAATAGAGACGTTTAGATTTAGCCACCAGAAGATCGTTGGTGATCTTAGCGAGAGCAGTTTCAGTAGAATGAAGGGGGCGGAAGCCAGATTGGAGGGGGTCAAGGGAGGAGTTGGAGGATAGGAAGTCAAGGCAGCGGGAGTAGACAACACGTTCAAGCAGCTTGGAAGCAAAAGGAAGGAGTGAGACAGGACGATAGCTAGAAGGGTCAGAGGGGTCAAGAGTGGACTTTTTGAGAATAGGAGAGACTGTGGCATGTTTGAAGGCAGAAGGGAAAGAGCCAGTAGAGAGGGAGAGGTTGATGATGTGCAGGAAGGAAGGGGCGACAGTGGGAGTAATGGAGGTGAGGAGGCGGGAAGGAATGGGATCAAGGGGGCAAGTGGAAGGGTTGGAGGAGGAGAGCAGAGAGGAGATTTCCTTAAGGGAGGCAGGGGAGAAGGAGGACATGAGAGAAGGAGGGGGAGGAGGGAGAGGGGTGGGAGTGGGAAGAGAGGAGTGGGAAGCGATGTCGAGGCGGATCTTGTCTATCTTGGAGGTGAAGAAGGAGGCAAGATCCTGAGCAGAAAGGGAAGAAGGAGGGGGAGGACAGGGAGGCTTGAGGAGGGAGTCAAAGGTAGAGAACAGGCGGCGAGGGTCCCGAGAACAGGACTCAATGCGGGAGGCATAGTAGTGTTGTCTAGCAAGGGAGATAGCAGAAGTAAGGGTGGAGAGACAGAATTTGAAGTGAAGGAAGTCAGCGTGAGAATGGGATTTGCGCCAGAGTCGTTCAGCAGCACGAGTGCAAGAACGGAGGTGGCGGATACTAGGGGTGAGCCAAGGACGGGGGTTGTGGGAGAAGGCAGGGCGGGAAGAGAGAGGGGCATGGGAGTCAAGTGTGGAGGAGAGAGAGGCGTTGAGAGCAGAGACAGCGGAGTCAGGGGAGGAGGAAGAGAAGACTGTAGGAAGAAGGGGAGAGAGAGAGGAGGCAAAGTCCAGGGGATCAATAGCTTGAAGGTCACGGAAGGGGCGTAGAGAAGGGGAAGAGGAGGGGGGACAGTGGGAAATGTTGAAAGAGGCAAGGAAGTGGTCTGATATAGGATGAGGATCGAAGGAGAGATCAGCGACAGAGCAGTTTCTAGAGAGGACAAGATCAAGAGAATGGCCATTAGTATGGGTGGGGGAGTTGGTCCAAAGGTGGAGGTTGAAGGAGGAGGCTAGGGAGAGGAAGCGAGAGACTGAGGGCTGAGATGGGTCATCAACATGAATGTTGAAGTCACCAAGGATGAGAGTGGGGATATCAACAGAGAGGAAGAAAGTGAGCCAGGACTCAAAGTCAGAAAGAAAGGAAGAGAGAGGACCAGGGGGACGGTAGATGACAGCAACACGTAGATGGAGGGGGGAGTAGAGGTGCACGGAGTGAGCCTCAAAGGTATGGAAGGAGAGAGAGAGGGGAGGAGAAATTGGTTGGAACTGACAGGATGTTATAAACCTCTAACAGATTGATGTTATAAACATCTAGCAGATTGGATGTGTATAAGATTGGGTCATGTAATAAAGCTAAAAAAAATGATGCTCTGATATTGACTACTGTGCCCTGAGGTAGGTGAATCGAAGGAGTATTTGTTGGATTTTATTATTAAATCTCAAGTTTGAATAGTTGTTTTACACTTGACTTACTGCATGAATTGATTGTTCATTTTATAGGATACTAGCCCCCCCCCCCCAGCAAGAGATGATTCCAGGGTTACGTTCTATGGTTAGTAGCCCCTGGTTGGGCTAGGCAAATTTAAATCTATTTTAATGGATGCTATGATGATAATACTCTGAGAGGTCACCTATATTTTAATTTAAAAGATGCTACGGCTCTGTGGTGTTATTCTTTTTTGTTTGTTTATTGTTAATATATAGCTTTTGTTATGTATTTGTTACAGCTAATCGCCAACAATAAACTAAACTATAACTACAGAAGGATCTTGTGAGACTGGGTAACTGAGCATCTAAAGCACGAAGACAGCATTGGTGGCCTTGGTCAACCACCTTCTAGTGGAACTGGATAGGGGTCGCACGACCCTACTGGTTCTACTGGATTTATCAGCAACCTTTGATATAGTGAACCATGAGCTGTTGGTGACCCGCCTGTGGAACTCGGTTGGGGTGGACAGAACAGTTTTACAATGGTTTCGTTCTTACCTTGCCAGCAGATTGCAGTGGATGGTCCTAGGGCATTGTACATCTCTGTCCAGCAGGGTTCTATTCAGTCCCTTCTCATATTTAATGTGTATATGAAGCTGCTTTGGTAGGCTGTGTGCAGCTGGGGAGTTAGTTGTCATCAACAGGTAGACAACACCCAGCTGTATCTCTCGTTTTCATCCGTCCCAGGCCTTGCTGTCTCCTTGTTGTCCTGGTGTCTGGAGACTTGTGGAGACAATGTGGGGGACTTGATGAGGTTGAGCTGATGGAAGCTCAATTCTGATAAGACAGAGGTGGTGGTGGTGGGGTTGATGAACTGAGGGGGGAAAACCACCCCTAGGGTGTGGAACCTCCATTGACTTCATGTGTGCGTAGTCTGGGGGTGCTCCTAGATTCGCAGTAGCGCTTGGATTCTCAGGTGTCGGCTGTGGCCAGGGGCACCTTTCGCCAATTAATCTGGTGAGAAGGCTCCACCCATATGTTACAGACTCAGATCTCGCCACCCTCATCCATGCATCTGTCACCTCGAGACTGGACTATTGCAACGCGCTGTACGTGGGGCTGCCCCTGGTGATGGTCTGAACGTTGCAGCTGGTGCAGAATGCTGCAGCCCGTCTTTTGATTGGGACGGGCCACAGAGAGCACATTACACCAGTGCTCCAAGCACTGCGTTGGCTGCCTATTGTTTCTGGGCCTGATTGAAGGTGCTGGTTTTAACCTTTAAAGCCTCACCCTCTGGGTGCCCCACATTGTCAGTGTACGAGCAGGTGGTGTTCTCGGTGGCCACACCATCGCTTTGAACGCCCTCCCAGGGGAGATCCGCCTCAGCCTGAATCTCCTTGCCTTCCGGCGTAGTTGTAAGACCTGGCTCTTCTGCCAGGCGTTTGGCAAGGGAAAAGGGGTGGGTGGGATGGGTTCGGGTGTGTGTGAGGGGGGTTATTTGTATAAGTGTTTATGTATATTTATATGGTATTTATATTATGTTTTATATTTTGAGAATTTGCTTTTATGTTAGCCACCTTGAGTCACCCCTGGGCAAGCGGGGTGGCATACAAATACAATAATAATAAATGGTAGAGAAGTGCAAAGTGATGCATGTAGGGAAAAACAATCCAAACTGTATGTACACAATGCTAGGTTCTAAATTAGCAGTTACCACGCAGGAAAAGGACATTGGAACTCCACAATGGTAGAGGTATAAGCGAAGATTCACACTAGAACAATGGTTACTAGCCACTAGATGAAGTGACTGAAAAAGAGTGGCACAAGTTGATGGTTATAAGTGGATGTAAGACGAGAAAGAATGTGTGAAAGTTGTATTTCGAAATAAAAAAATATATTATTTTTTTTTTAAAAAAGGCAAAGGACCTTGGAGTCATTGAGAACAATACATTAGAATTAGGGCTGAAACCTGATTTTGACTTTTTCTCGGTTATTGCCAAGAATAATCTTATTTTGAATTGATTTTATTCTTTAATGGTTCATCTGATTTGCCTTTGTAAATCCCTATGAAATAAAGCAAGGTGAGATTGTGGGGAATCACCATCGACAGAGTCCATCCCTACCCTTTCAAAGCATCATTGTTCCTTTTAATCAAGGCAAGAGCCATTTTAGTCAGATTTCAAATGAAAAAATCATCTTTAGTTGTAGCTACAAAAATGAATAGTTGTTGAAATAAACATGGTATGTGGCAATTCACATTAACTGGTAAACATGGCACATGGTAAATTGTGTTACTGATACAACCAATAAACAGAAAAAAACACGGTAACCGGTAAACACAGTAAATGATAAACGGTAAATTACGGTAACAAAAAAATCAAGTTTTGTCTGAGATCTCGATTGGGGTTAAAAAAAGCTGCAAAATCTTGACAGCAATTCTGGATTCCAATGAAATTATCATAAGAATCAATTTGCTTCTCTTTTCAGTACTAATTGGAATCCTCAGTTCAGCGTGTGGTGACGGACAAAAAAAGTAAGCAGAATGTTTGGAATTATTCATAAAGGGATAGAGAATAAGACTGAAAATATCATAATGCCACTATATAAATTCAGTGTGACTGCACCTTGAGTATTGTGTGTAGTTCTGGTTGCCCCATCTCAAAAAAAGATATTGTAGAAATAGAAAAGGTATAGAGATAATGGTAAAGGATATGGAACACTTCTCCTGTGAAGAGAGCCTAACTAGATAGGTTAGGGCTCTTCAGAGATAATGGTAAAGGGTATGGAACAGCTCCCCTGTGAAGAGAGACTAGATAGGTTAGGGCTCTTCAGCTTGGAGAAGAGATGTCAGAGGGGATATGACAGAAGCTTATAAAATCATGGTGTGGTACAAGTAAATAGGGAACGGTTATTTATCTTCTCAAATAGTACTAGAACTAGGGGGCACCCCATGAAACTAATGGGTAGCAGATTTAAAACAAATGAAAGTATTTTTTTTCACTTAACTCACATTTAAAAGTTGTAGAATTGTTGCCAGAGGAGGTGGTCAAGGCCAGTAGTATAGCTGTGTTTATTGGACAAGTTTCTGGGGGATAGGACCATTAGCAGCTATTAATCAGGTAGTTTGGGAGAATATAACTTCTTACTGTTGGGATCTGGGAGTGAACAACGGAATGAATTGCCCCATTGTCACCTGTTGGGTACTTCTTCCAAGCAACCGATATTGGCCACTGTTGGAGACAGGTGCTGGGCTCAATGGACAACTGGTCTGTCACAGTATGGCACTACTAATGTTCTTAATTGGTTGCCCTCATTGCCCCAAGCACTGGCGGGTGCACTGGCTGGTGAACCCAACTGAAACTGATCCAAATAAACAGGACAAGATTGGGTTTCCATAACCCCAAACTCTGATTCTGCAGATAAAGTGCCAGCGCCCAAGTCATAGTGAATACGACCAATTTTGTGTACAAAGTAATGAATAAAAATGTCACAGCAGGCATTAGATGACTCCACTTCTGGGAAGAAGCAGATACTATGATAGCGAAGAAGAATGCTTTCTTCACAGCCATCACAACCATGGCATAGTCCCTCAAAAACATTCTATGTCACAATCTATGGACTTCAGCGTGAGTCGAGCACCAGTCACCTCTGGGTGGCTCCCAGGCTTGGAGATGCCTTCCCACCCCCAGCCCCCCCACACACTTGAAGGCAAGATATCGTCCCTGTTCTTGGGAGGGGCTGCTCCACCCTCCATTCAGTTCAACTGCATTTCGATGAGAAGATGGTAGGTTTCAAAGGGAACTGAAACCTGATAGCCCTGCCTCATTCATTTTCTTTGAAAACAATGGAGACACAAAGTGGTTCATATGATATCTTTTATTGGACCAACTTTTGTTGTCAGCCTAAGCAAGGGCACTGTATGGCCCGAAAGCTTGCTTATTTCCAACAACAACAGTTGGTCCAATAAAAGATAACATTCAAACCCACTTTGTCTCTCTGTCACTTGGGACCAACACAACAACCCCACTTTCTCTGAAAAGAATAGAGAGCAAGGCTGATTTCCATGGCCGAGAGGCAATTCTGAAAATTTCTGTGGAATCACAACCCAGAAGATTTTATAGAGCCCTGGTTATACTCCATGATAAAGAAGGCAAATATATTTCTAATTACAGTTTACTTAGTGGTTTGTGACTGGAATAATGTTTCCTAGTCTTCAAACACTATAAAATTGTCCCCTTAAAAAGGGCAGTCAAATGTATTTCCAGTTTGGGATGCAAAAGGGTACCAAGACTCAGTGTATGATCAGAGTTTGCACTTAGCTGTTAACCAAGTAATAACTACCTGTAACAAACATTGTCAGTGCAGGGGTTATGCACTCTTACAATGACAAAGACATGCTGGAAGTGAGAACGAATGTTCTTTGGGCTGAATGGCTGTGCTCCAGGTTCCTGGAAAACTATCGTCACAATATCGTTGCCAATATGCCGTTTTCTGAGGAGCTGAAAAGAAAAGATAACAACAGAAATCTAAAAACTTAGGTTAAAATATACCAGTCTTTTAAAATTTGCTTTTTAATTTCTGCTGCAATTATATTTTGGAATAAGGTATTTTTGTATAGTCCACAAATTACAATCAACACTTTATTCAGCTATAAACACACAGTTCATCTGAGCACCTAAATGTGGAATTTCCCACTGTCTGGCATATTAGGGGAACTACTAGCATCTTATACCCTCAGTTTCCATAACAACAGTTTAAAATCTATTTTAATGTGAAGAAAGGCCTTGATCTGGGGAAGATTTTAAGTGATTCTAAATCAAGTTCATTGAAATTAAATTTATTTTATTGTGCAATTTTCTATTTGCTTGTTGTGCTTTTCATGTTTAGACATTTTGATATTCTTCTAACATGTGCTGCTAACATGTACAAGCTGGACAGCACTCTAGCATATCATTAAAAATGAGGGAGGCTGGTGAGTAAACTGTATGTCAGTGTTAATGATATCAGTGTTAATATTGTAAATAGATTTTTTCTTTTTAAAATCTATATTCTAAAAATATTTTAAAAGATCTTATTTGTTACAACGCACAGTATAGCACAGGTTCCCCATGTAGCTATCCACTATTCCCCAAATTAGTTGGTTTTTTTAATGAAAAATGCTGATGAGCAGACAAAATTAAACCCAAAATCATGTTAGCTACTATTAGCTTGTAATAAGGGTTTCATGCTGACAGAAACTTTCTCCGTCACAGAATTGCACTCTCTTCTGGAGTGAGACAGGGACTTGAGCAGTGCACAGTAATACATCATGGTATTTTAGGGCAGGAACAGAAAATTAAATTTAACTAACTGAATATATACCAAGAGTGTAAATTTATGCTGGTAGAATGTAATTATTGAACTTGAAAATAAGCCAGGGCACTCAGGTTAATGTTTCTATAATACTAAAAGTTTCAAAGGGATATATAGTGATGATGGTAGGAGGTTGAGTTTGGGTTTCAGCCAAAGAACACTACCTCCAGTGTTACAGTACTCCTGCCTTTCATCACTATCAGTACTGCAGAAGAAATTAACTAAAGATTAACTCTACTTTTTCAAATTAATTATTAGACCAGGGTAAATCTAGAAGAGTAATGTTAAACTGATGTATGGACAGAGCTTCATGCACAAATTCTGAAGATACTCAGATGCTGTGGACATTAGGTTTAGTGTACCCTAAAATCTTTTTTAAAAAACAGTCTGTAATTGTTAACAGATGCTGTGGACATTAGGTTTAGTGTACCCTAAAATCTTTTTTAAAAAACAGTCTGTAATTGTTAACTTCTTATACAAAAAGCTGTATTACTATTTTTTTTCTATTTATATCCCACCCTATTCCAGAAAGCTCAGGGCAACTCACAATGTATTAAAAACAAAATACAAATAAGTAACATATAATCATCATACTCCCCATGTTCTCCTCCATACTGCAAATCATCCCCTCAGTCTCTTTCACTCACCAGCTTCTTTTACTCCTCATCTCCTCATACCTGCCTCAGCATTCCCCAGCTCCTATCATCCCCCTCCACCCTCAAGAGTCCCCATATCCTCTACATACTCACCCCACCCATAGCCTTCACTGTACAGTGCAAGGGGGGGGAGGGGGGAATCTTGTTCTATAGCTTGATACCTGTGACTCCTATCCATTTCCTGTTTTTTGAGAAGGAGAGAGTTCCATGCCATGGATTCAAATGATCCCCAATAATGGAGCCTAGGCCAAACCTTCTAGATAAATTGATTTTGTCTCCTTTGGGGGAGAGTAGCTACTGTGTACAAGTTGCCACTTGTCTTCATCCTTACCCAAAAGGCTACAGAAGATGCGACGGTACTTGTTCAAATTCACATCCGAAGTCCCAACTCCCACCATATTACCAAAGACCAGAAAAGTCATCTTGATCTCCCAGAAGTGCTGCCCTTCTGCCAGTCCCTTATTCCCACAGATGGCAGCATTGCCACAGCTGTGCTTCACGTGCAAGTTCACAATGCGGCAGGGGCCATGGTGCAGAAGATGAAATGGGTCTCCTGCTCGGACACTCCACTCCAGTGTGCATATGCATTCTACATGCCTGCAGGCCTGGCCACCCAGGTACTAGGACCCCGGGGTCCATGTAGGGGCACCATTGTAGGGGCACCTATTATGACTATGTCCCTGCAATGAAGTTGCCACAAATCAGCAGGAGTGCAGTTGACTTGTTCATATCATCCCACACGCACTTAAAATACTTCTTTTCCCTATACAGCAGTCCTTAGGGGAAGGTGTGCAGCAATCAGGCATCTCATTCTGGCTTTCTCAGCTAAAATATGACTTTCCTGTTATACTTATCCACATGGAAGAACCTGAAGGAAGACTGACAATTGGAATTATCCCCTTTGAAGCTACAAATAGTCCTTGGGGATTTCATGACTGATTTTTTTCTTTACAATTAAACATCTCTGACTTCATTAGAGCTGAAATGGTACCTACCTACCAAAGTGGGCAAACCCCTCAAATCTGCACAAAAAGGGCACTGAATGGTATCCTACCACTGTTTGTTCAATTAGCCACTTTTTGTGACAATCATTCGTTTCTTTCTTTTGGCTTTTTGGCCACTTGTTTGTTTTGAGCAACTACTCTAGATCCAGTTTCTACTCTGTCTGTTCTCACTAGAGCTGCAACTGGGTATTCGGCAAGTTGGACACCCCGTCGAATCTGGAGTGCCTAATGTGCCCTGGTTGCATTCAAGCACCAACTGGTATCTGAATGTGACACGATGGGCTATCCGACTCCCTGGGCAGACTCACCTCACTGCCAGGCTGCTGCTCCTCCAGTTCTGGTCACACCTCCCTGATCCTCCCTGGCCCGCATGCTGCTCAGATGAGCTGAGGACTTTCCCACTTGGCTTTTCTGAGTGTGTGGGGGAGCGAAGTCTCTCCCCAACTTCATGCACTTGGGGACCAATTAGGGGGGGTGAATGTTGGTGGGAAGAGGCCTCCTTGCTCCTCACCACCACACAGAAAAAGCTGATTGGGGAAGTCCCCAGTTCAGCTGAGCAGTGCATGGGGCAGGGAGAAGCAAGCAGTAAGCAGCAACCAGGACTGGAGGAGTAGCAGCCCGGTGGGGAGGTGCGTCAGCCTGGAGAGCCGTGGGTGCTGCGATTGGCATCCTGGGGTGTCCCAGGATGCCCCAGTAATACCTGTATTTTTGGGCACAAGGAACCTGATGGGAAATCGGGCACTCTGTCAGGTGCCCACTGGGGGTGCCCAAAAATGTGGTTATTACCCATAGGTAGCAAATGTGCTCTCAGCTCTAGGTTTCACCCAATTCTGATGGTTCTTATTTTTTAACAGTCCTATGGACTGAAGGAAAGGAAGACTGGATACTTGCCACTCAGAACAAATTAATTTGAAAGAGAAAAAATCTTATAGCTAGAATGGAAAAAAATCATGCTTTTCTTTGAGACAGCAGGATCAGCTTCAAATTCCACACTTAACTGAGGAATTTAATTTTTCACATCCTGTATAAATTGTTGTAAAGTGCTGCCTGCTAAACTGCTGCTGTGTTTCCTTCTAAAAATGCCAGACGAAGTGTCTCCTCACTACAGCAGAGGAGGGGTGGGGAAACTCAGGCCTGGGGCCAAACACAGCCCCTGGAAAGTTTTTATGTGGTTCCTTTCCAGTTCCTGGACCTAGCCACTGGATCGAGTTCAAACACCAAAGCACTGAAAAACGGAGTTCAGCTTATGTGAGCAGAGATGAGGGCATGCACACAAGGATAGGAGACAGATCTATGGCACAGCTCAATAATCTGGACCCTCCGTTTCTTGAGCACATCCCTTTAAGCCCCCATGCCCCTGCCGCAGAGTATAAAATCTATGAAAAATGCTAAGACGCCTTCTGAGGAAAAGAATGACATATGGAAACTTGAAGAAGAAAAAAATGTTAGGACGGTATGGAAAATGATTCATTTTATGCAGCGCCTCTACCAACCTACATTAACACCCACTTGCTGCCACAGGTACTTCCAAACATATTTCTGATGCACCTGTCATAGGCTTGATACATTTTTATGCCATTTGGACACAAGGAAATAAAGCTTTCTAGACTATCTCTAAGCAACTAAGTTTCAAATTTTACCCTACATCCTTACCAGGATGCACAGAACAACTAAGAGCTTGTCTTATCTGACAATTACCACAATTATTACCAATTTTCTGTGAAACTCAGCAGAAGAAATAATCAAGTATTGACAAGTGTAAACTTTCTCACAGTAATCACTGTAGATGGCAGAATCTTGTGCCTGTTACTCTTCCCCCCGCACCAACTATTTTTTGTACATCATACTGTCCCTAGGAGCCTCGCCTTTTCATGTTTACTGGTGTGCCTGTTTTTATGCTTACCCTTTTCTCCATCAAATGGAACCACGTGCAATTCACATTGTTTACAACTTTGCCCAATCATTAACCATTATTATTTCAAATTATTCTCCTTTCATTTTTTGAGAACTCCGATTACTCTGGGTGAAAGGCTAATTAATGAGTAGTCCACACTACCAAGCTGACAATTCCCCCCTCTGTGTATTCACTTGATTCCCAGATCATTCTATATTCTACATTTGAACAGTTAAGTGTTTTCTACCACAATGAACAGTCAATAGTGCTTTGATAGTACAACTACTTTATGATGTAAAGAGCGAGCGGTGAAAGTTCACCTTACCTGCTGTTTATTGTTAGGCGTGTATGGCAGCATGGTGGAAACATGGAACATGATTTCATAGTCCTTGAACGTTGTATAAAGGGAGTGAGTGCCAGTTGAATCAGCTGCAATTAAAAATAAACATGTAAAAAGAAGGGAAAATGCTATTTAGTCTTTCAAAATTACTTTTATGCAAGCCTCCAAAGCTGTCATGAACATTTATCAGACCAGGCAACAAAGTTATTCATCATTCATTTCAACTCTTATTATAATAGCACTCTCATTGTTGTTGTTAACCATTTAAATAATTGGGTACAATATAAAACTACTCAACTAGTAGGTATATAGAATTTTGAAGGGTTACTGGTTAGGTGAACTCCTAAAATGTAACGGAATTAAGACTGCCAGAAAATACTGAACTCAATCTTAATGCACATCAGCACTGCAGAATATACAATATATAAAGGCATTATACAGTATGATATACAGTATATACTTCTGAAAAATATAGTATTGTAATTTCACAGAATAAATACCTATCTATATACAAAATGTAGTCAGGAAAATTGTTTCCTAGTGGCACACAGCATGGTTGAGCATTACAGGTATCCAGTACAGTGAAATAAGATAACAATGTCCAATAACGGTTAAGAACCAACATGGAACAGTTAGTGTTTCTATCAAGTTTCTGGATGCTGGGTGGTTACTGAGTGAATGTCCTCAGAAACATATCCTTGTCTAACAATGGTGTTTCAAAAACCTATGAAGACTTGAATAATCCTGACGACATTCCTTACAAGATGCTCTTCAAGAAGATAAGCAGTTATAGGGTGACTGGAGCAGTAGTTTCACGGATTACAAATTGTGTAAAGACATATCCACGAAGCAGGAACAAAAAGATAATGCTCAAAGTGACAAACGTATTATGCTCCAAAGAGTATTGTATTAGGGCCAGTATTGTTTCCATGTTTACTAATGAGGGAAAATATTGTGTACAGATGCCAGACAATCATTTAGACTGGTGCTGCAACTCGGTCCTCGGAATTTATGGAGGACCTATTTAGCCTTGGTTTGCCGAGTATCAAATTTCTGAGGACTTACCCCCCAAATTCAGCCAAACCTTGTCCGAGTGCAGGGGGCAGGAGCAGAGGGCAGCAGGTGGAGGGAATAGTGTCAGCGTGGACCTGGGAAAGAGGGGCAGGGACCTAGCGGGGGTTCAGGGGTGGGGTACTTAAGGGGGTGCAACACATGACCTCTTCCTGGGTTGGTAAGTTAAAAGAAAAAAGAAGAAAAAACTGGAAATGCTCAGAAGGGCCTGAATGGCCCCTTCTGAACATGCTCAGACCTTTCAAGGTGGCTCTGGCAGTGTCAGCTCGCTGTGGGAATCCTCTTGGATATGGCCAGCCGGTTCTTCTGAGCATGCCCAGAACTAGCTGGCCACTTCCGCCCACAGCATGCAGACACTGCCAGCACCATCTTGGAAAGGTCTGAGCATGCCCAGTCCCCCCCCCCACCTTTTTCTTTTAACTTATCAGTCCGGGAAGAGGCCATGCATCACAGGGCCCCTCTGGAGGATAAGTACACTACCCCTGCTCCCCCACTCCCCGCTGGCCTATTTCCTCCCCACCAGGCCCACCTTGAATTCTGCCCCCCATCCCTGCCCCCCCCTTCGAATTCCGAGTATTCTCCGAGGATCGACCCAAACACTTGGGACTGGTCCGAGAACCCTCAGAAATACTTTAAAAAAACCCACCAAAAAACAACTCAATACAGACCTAATTTAGACTAGTCAAAACTAAATAGAACTGTGCAGAATTACAGTGAATTTGTTTCCCAAATTACACACCTACTTCCTTGCTGAGAGATGAAGTAAAGGAACAAGCCATCTTCATCAAAGCCCAGTGTCTTTGTATTAATTATTGAATATGCATTCAGCTGTTAGACCAGCACTATGCACCACAACTATGCTTAGAGGAACTGTGTTGCATAAGATACATTTTTAAAAGTCTTCCTTGGCTATATGTTTTTATAATTTCCTTCAACTCTTGGGCCTTTCTGAGTTTGAGTTGACTAAGATAGGTGCAGCAAAGGACAAATCCACAGTAAATTGTAGATCTCAAAATATTGGCAATTAGCAGGACATGGCAGCTGTTAATACATAAAGGTCTGTCCCATTGCTTTATCGTCTCAAGTTTTTTTTATGGGTTCAAAGTTTGCCTTTCTGCCCTTGGCAATAAATGATGAAGAAGGGTTTTATGGACCTTTGATTCCAGAAGATGCCTATCTTTTCCTTGAAAGGAAGATGTGTGGGAAGTGGAAGTGATTTTTCTGTCGCTATGGGTGTCATCAAGTGGAAGACCTACCACATGACAAGTAAGATAATATATGACCAGTTGGGATCCAAATGGCTAGCCCCATTTTGAATAGGATTCTTTTTGTTTCTACTCCTCAGAAACTCACATTTATGCTATGGTACAATAACGTAAAAGCCCTATGGGCTGATGCACTATTTGCAGAGACAACTAATGAGACTAGGAGAAAGTTTGTTGAAGAAACTCCTGCCACATAGGGTGAATTCAGACGTTACAGGCGGTCGGTTCACCACAGTGGATTCCTGGCGGGATGAACCGAACACCCCCACCCCATCCCGTGGTCAATAACAGCCCCAAGCAGACGTGATGGGACCGGGACCACGGCAGGGAATCGGGCCGCCGGACCACGGGCCGGGGCAGCGCAACAGACGTGATGCTGATTCCCGGCCGTGGTCAAAACACCCACAAGGTACCGGGCAGGGGCGGGACACAGACATGGCCACCGGAGGGCAAACGAAGCCACAAGGCACAAAAGGGAACGCCCACACAAGGGAAACGGGAAGGGAGGGGAAAGAGGGAGAAGAGCCTGTCAGGTACCACACACAAGAGGCACACAGACAACGGGGGCACAGTGGAACACACAGCACGAACACACACCCGGGCACACACACACACCCAGAAGGGAAAGGAAGGGAAGGGGGGACACGGGCGCCCGGGCACCACACAAGGCACACCAGGCATGGAGGGGGCGTGGAACAGGGAAGTGGGAGGGGACACAGCACAGGGGCAGGGCAGGACACAGACACCGGCAAACACAACCCCCATAGCAGAACAGTCCGCACGGGCACCTCCACAGCAACACAGGCAGTCCTGGAATGGGGGGCCACAGGAGCTTGGGGCAAGGGCACAGCGAGAGCCCACACAGATCAGGGAGCGATCCGGGAACTGTCCAGGGGGCACACACAGACCCCTCATGCAGGCGAGGGGACGATGGAGGGCAGGCAGGAGATCCAGTGCAGTGCAGCAGGTCCAAAGTCACAAACACACACCCCGGGAGGAAGGCAGGAGGGGCAGTTCGGGGGCCCTGTGATCCCGCGGTCACACAGGCACCCAAGGGGAGGTGGGTGCCGGAGGGAGTGCAGGCGGCCGAGGACAGTCAGCTGGACCCACGGGGGCTGGGGAGGCCGAGCAGAGAGCCAGAACCAGGCGCCGAAGAGGGCAACCACAGAGGGGTCCAGCGGGTGCAGAGGGAGGAAGGGGGGGGGAGTCCGGAGGGGGCCCAGAGCCACAGGCAGGGGCAGCAGCACCCCAGGAGGCAGGCAGCACGGCAGGGACATCCGGAAAGGTTCAGGCAGCAGAGCACGGCGCCAGGGCAGGGGCGGGAGCCCGCACGGGGGCACAAGGCCAGGGGGCACAGGGGGTCTCACAGCCAGCTGCCAGGGGCCACAGAAGGGTCAGGGCCTGGGTGCCCCACCCGGTGAACTAGGTGGGGCCAATGAATTATGCCCCAGTGGTACCGGAACAAGGACATGTGGTGGGCGATCAGGTAGTAAGCCTCAAAAGGATCCTGCATGGACAAGCCCAGCTGCACATCCAAACGGGACCACACGCCCGACAGCTCCACTGTGGTAGGCTCAGACACGCAGAAGTCAGCAGCAGGGGGCCACGGAAGCTGACCCAGCTCCAAAAGCCGGTGATACACCGCCCCATGGGAGCGCTGGTACCCACGGGTCCCGTGGACACAGCCAAAGTACGACACGGCCAAGGCAGGACCCCCCTCCACCAGGCTGCACACAGACAGGGCAGACGTCGTCTCAGCCGCGGATCAGGCCACATGCGAGCACCTCCTCGCCGGAATGTGCCCATCCGGGAAGGGAACCAGCCCCAGCATCTCAGCATGCAGCCGGCAATCACGGGCCCTCGCCTCATAGCCGAGATAACGAAGGCCAGAGCTCAGGCTCGCATAAGCACCCAACTGGCTGTCCGCGCAGTCCAGGAGCAACTGCACGGCTGAGTTATGCCACAGGTAACACAGGGACATGGTCTCGCGTAAGGTCCAGCTATGGGGGGCCCCATGGGGGTCTGGAAGTGGGAGCCCCATGGAAGCACAGCCAGCCATGGTCCAGCAAGACAGGGAGAATAAGACCACGGACAGGGGGGAACACATTCCCTGTAGGGCCGGGGGTGCGTGTGTGTTCTGGGGGGGGGGACGAAGGACAAGCGAGGCGGCTACAGGCCGCAACACTGTACAGCAAACAGAGCGAGGGAGGGTGCGGGCCCGGCACAGCTGCAGGAAACAAGCGCCCAGGCAGGACAGCCGGGACTCTAATCAGGCCACCAAGGACACGGTGTAGCAAACAGGGAGAGGCGGGGGGTGATGGCTGAAGGTATGCAGCTGCAACAGGAACATGCGGCCGCATGTCTGTCTGCGCGCGAGGCCCCATGCAGGGGCAGCAGGTGCACCCAACAGTGCACCCGTGGCGCCCAGGCCTGCCCACCCTGCCGGGGAAGGCCCAGGTAGCCGGGGGTGGAGCACCGGGCGACCTCGGCCAGGACCGGTCAGGTTGACAGCACCCCCAACCCCTGGGGCTGCCAACACCATGGAGGGGGACAGGGCAGCCGCCTACTGGATACACCTCGCGATCGCAATCGAGTGGTATCGTGCCCACACCAACCAGCTGTCCATCTTTACCACAGAGGTGCACCGGGACACCCGCCTGCGGGTTACCGCCGCCTGGGGTGTCGCAGGGGCACGCAGGGCCCACCACAGCCGGAGACGCGCCCTGGCCTGGCTCAGGGCCCAGAGGCTGTCCGGGGCGGACCAGCAGGCCATGATGCGGGGCCAGAGCAGGCCAGCGACGATCCAAGAGGCGGCTGGGCACCTCCGTTGGCAGAGGGAGACCACGCGCCGGGCTGCCCTGCTTGCTATGCCCATTGACAGGCGGCTGTGGGTCGCAGAGCAGGCACAGGGGTGGTGGGCCAGGGCACTGCGCCAGTGGGACAAGGCGGAGTGGAGGGCCCACTTTAGGATGGAGAAGCTCACCCTGCTGCAGCTCGCGGAGCTCGTCATGCCCTGGCTGGAGCGCCAGAACACCCCCATTAGGACCCCCATCCCCATGGTCCAGCAGGTGGCCATTGGGGTCTGGGTTCTAGCAACGCCCGACTCCTGCCGGTCTGTCTCCCAGCACTTCGGGGTCGGGCTGAGCACCATTGCCTGCATCCTCTGGGATGTTTGTGTGGCTGTGGAGGGCGTGCTCCTGGACAGGGCGATCCAGCTGGTCGATCAGAGGGCCGTGATGGGCGGCTTCGCGGCCGGAGGCTTCCCCAACTGCATGGGCGCCGTTGACAGCACCCACATAGAGATCCTCCGCCCCTCCGCTGGGGAGGCTGCGGAGTATGTCAACAGGCACGGGTATCACTCCCTGCAGCTGCAGGCGGTTGTGGACCACCAGGCATATTCATAGACATCTTCACGGGCCACTCCGGCCGCAGTCACGATGCCCGGATCATGACCATCTCCCCCTTCTATGCCCGGATGTTCCGGGGTGACTTTGCAGACATGGGGATGACCAGGATCGAGGGGGTGCTCATGCCCCCCTGTATCCTGGGGGACCAGGCCTATCCCCTCACCCGGTGGCTAATGAAGGTGTACCCGGTTGCCCGCACCCCTGGGGGGGCGCTGTACAATTCCCGCCTGTGTTCGAGCCGCACTGTGGTGGAGTGGGCATTCGGG
>QEPC01009912.1:473816-499459 GCA_003113815.1 Sphenodon punctatus | reverse complement strand
CAGCTGAGGAGCCGACTTCCTGACGTCAGGAGTAGAGAGGCTTGGAATAGCAGCCAGTCTGCCCAATCACCATCCCTCTTTTCCTCAGATCATTGGCTTCGCAGTCTGCGACTGGTATGGGGCTAGGCTGCATGGAGCCAATGGGGTTTGTGGTAAGGCGGGCTCAGCAATTAACAAAATTCATTGCTCTCCCCCCTTCCAATTCGTTCTGAGCTAGCCACTGATCCTGTCAGCAGGCGTTTTCAGAAGTCTCCCTCTCCCAGCAGTTTGTGTTCTCCCAATCCATTGCCATCCTCCTCCTATTTCACCCATTCACCTCCATAGTTTCATTTATTTAGATTAGATTAGATAGATTTAGGTGTTATTTTTATTTTTTACCCCTCCCTGTGTTCTTTCTCCCGACCCTCCATTGAATCCTTCCCTCCTCCCACTATATATTCCATCCCTGATTCCCTTCCCTTGTTTTTGGATTTATTTAGAGTTGGATTATATTAGATTGATTTAGGTTTCATTTCAGTTTTGTACCCCTCCCTGTGTTGTTTGTTGTGAGCTGTCTGTGTCCCCCCTCCCCAATCCCTCTGTGTGTGTGTGTGTATATATATATCTATAGATATCTATCTATATCTATATCGATCTAGATCGATATAGATGTACGGTAGTAGTTACTATAGATAGATAGTTGCAGGAGCTAGCTTAGTTATAGAGGTAGATAGAGATAGCGTGTAGTGATTCAGTTTTAATATTTTATAGTGTGTTTGTAGGTCTAGGCCTTTGTAGATATTAGATAATATTTCATTTAGCTCCACAGAGTTTAGAATAGTTAATAGCAGTTAGAGTTAGCGTGTGTGTGTGTGTGTATATATATATTAGATTATCAATTTGAATAAATAAATAAAAATCTTCCAGTGCATTCTTTGGGTGGGAGAAATGGAGAAGGGAAGCAGGAGAGGCCAGTCTGCTGCCTGTAAGGCAGGCAACTGGGCACATGGCAGAGGTGACAGGGGCCGTGACAGCGGAGTGGCAGCAGGCATCAGCCCGAGCCCATCACCACGCCCCAAACTTCACAGGTCTGATTTTGACAGTCCAGCTTCAGAGGCTCCCAGCAGTGGCACTAGCCAGGGTGTGGTTCGGCGGTGCCTCCTGCCAGCGTCCTCCACTGCCATGCAAGGCACTGGAAGGCCTGCAGTACAGGAGGCTGTGGCTTTCTCTGCTGCACCTACAGGTGCTTCGGATGTTCCTCCAGGGCCACCAGTGTCCCTGATCCCCATTGTTCAGGTGATCCCCAGCAGTCCAGGGCTGGTGGATCCCACCCCGGCTTCTAGAGGCAGGGCCCGATCCCCAAGCAATGGCAGCAGGGAGAGGAGCAGCAGCAGCTATAGGGGACACAGGGAGAGTGGCAGCAGCATGGTGGACAGTCCATCAGTCTCAGCGTCCCAGTACTCCCCTTCGCGGGGGGACATCACTCTGATTGGGGACAGCGAGGCAGACACTAGTCCTGCGGAGGAGATGTCTGGTGCTGAGGCGATGGCTGTCCCTCCGAGAGCTGTGTCGTCACCATGTTCTGTCCCTTCCAGCAGTGCTGGCAGCGGTGCATCACCCGGTGTGGGCCAGAAGGCAGGAGGGAGCAAAAAATCCTCCATCTGGGCGCATTTTAAATTGGTGCAGGCGGATAATCTCAGGAAGGTGCAGTGCACTTTGTGCCAGAAGGTGGTGAAGTGTGGGCAGATGCTCACCAACCTTGGCACAACTGCCATGGCGAGGCACCTCAAGACATACCACAGCACTGTGCTAAGCGGGCAGGCAGGGGCAGTGGATGCCAGCGGGTTCCCAACTGCAGCGGCCAGTCGTCTGCCTCCATCAGCGGGCAAGTGTCCTGCTCTAACAGCTGCCTCTAGCAGCAAGAGCGGTATCACTGCTAAGGGGGAGCAGCAACAGCAGTGCACCATGGAGGAGCTGGGGTGGGGGCAGCTGCCAAGTCCATCGGCAGCTGCAGTACGTGGAGGGTGGTGTGGCTTTCAAATGAAAGCTATGTGCACGTTGGGGGAAATGATTGCCCTGGATGGGCAGCCCTTCTCAGTGATCAGGGACATGGGGTTTAGGCGCCTGATTGGCTTCCTGGCCCCTCAGTTTAAGCTGCCCTCACGCACGACCGTGAGTCGGCAGGTGGTGTCAGCCCTGTACTGGGCTTTAAAGGAGCGGGTGAGGGAGCAGCTGGCAAGGGCTGGGGGTGCCACCGTCCACTTTACGACAGACCTGTGGTCGAGCAGGAACGTGCAGCACGCCTACCTGTGCACTGGTTGCAGGACCCGGAGACAGCATTTGGCAGTGACAGGAGGGGTCCCAAAGCAGGGTACAGGTGTGTCCTGCTTCAGATGGAAGTAATGGACAGGCCCCACATCGCTTGCAACATCAAGGCAGTCCTGACCACCATGGAGAGGGAGTGGGTCACACCAGGCATGCCCTTCACCAAGAGGTGCATGGTGACGGACAACGCAGCCGACATACTAAGGGCAGTCCATGAGGGAAGCTTCACCAGCATCCCTTGCACTGCACACACCCTTCACCTGGTGGTCAGGGACGCCCTGGGCTTGGGGGAGAAGGGGATTGGGGCAGGCACCCGTAGCTCTCTGATCGAGCAGAGGAGGAAGCGGGCTGGGTTTTTTTAACCGGAGCATGAAGGGCAGCGACCTCCTCTGGGCGAAGCAGTCAGAGCAAGGCTCCCCAGTGCACCAGCTGGTGCAGAATGCGTCCACCCGGTGGAATTCGACCTTCCTGATGCTCGAGCGGCTTCTCGAGCAGAAAGTCGCCTTGCATCAGGTGCAACTGGCAACGGACAGCAGGGCACCTCCAGGGTATAATGGGGTGGAATGGGAGATCCTGGCGCACACGGTCTTCGTCCTCAGATCGTTCCTGGCTGTGACGGAGACCATCAGCTCCTCCACGGCCACCATCAGCCAGGTGAACCCTCTGGTCCAGAGTCTCCTCAGGAGACTGGAGGAGATTTTCCAGGGGTGGGATTGTGGCCCTCAGGGCAGGAAGCTGGCGGATGAGGCGGTTGACCTGGTATGGCAGCTGAAGGCAGGGCTGAAGGTGCGCTTCAATGAGCTCCTGAAGTGGGCGGAATACGTTCTGGGAACCATGCTGGACCCCAGGGTCATGGGCAGCGTGGCACGCCAGACAGCGCTCTATGGGCACTGGAAGGGTGACCTGGTGGAGAGGGTACAGCAGGCAGAGCGGGCTCTGGAGAGTGTGCAACAGCAGCATGCCCCTGGGGCTGGTGGGAGTGGGAGCAGCCAACCCTTTCAGCCGATGGGGTCTATTCCTGCCTCCAGCCCTAGCAGTAGCCGCACCAGCAGCATGCTGAGCAGCACCACCACCCCTATTGCCAGCAGCAGCTCGTATGTGCAGGGCACTGTGGTGAGCATGGGCTCGTGCACAGCAGGGCAGGCAGCGTGGCTGAGGGCAGTGGTGGAGGTGGTGCCCACGTTGAGACCAGCCAGTAGGCCTGTCTGCCTACCCTAGCAACCCTGTGTGATGTGCCCCACTGGCCTGGTAATCCCGCTGCTGCTGGTCCATGGGTGCTCTGCCCTGATAAATCCAAATGTGCCCATGCAATACTGCTGCTGCCGTCTGCTGCTGTATGGGAGCTCTTCCCTGGCAAATCTTACCATTCTGGCTCCGTGGGTGCTGCGCACAGGAAAATCCTGCTGCTACCGCCTCTACTATCTGTGTCATGGGCGCTGTGCCCGGTCAATCCAATGTCTGCTGCTGCTGCCCATGCTGCCTCTGCCACAGGTTCTGTGCCCGGTCAATCCAATGTCTGCTGCTGCCAATGCCGCCTCTGCCGTCTGTGTCATTGGTTCTGTGCCCGGGCAATCCAATGCCTGCTGCTGCTGCCAATGCTGCCTCTGCCATCTGTGCCACGGTTCTGTGCCCGGGCAATTCAATGCCTGCTGCTGCTGCCGCCAATGCCGCCTCTGCTGCTGTGCTACGGGTTCTGTGCCCGGGCAATCCAATGACCGCTGCTGCTGCCAATGCCGCCTCTGCTGTCTATGGCACGGGTTCTGTGCCCCGGCAACCGAACTTTTGCTGCTGCTGCCTCTGCTGTGCCACGGCAATCCAATGTCTCCTACTGGGTGGCTATGTGATTCACCACTGGGCAAGGCTTGACCAATTGGCAGAATAGTTTGTTGAGATCCTGAGAGTAGGCTGCAAGCCTGCAACACTCGGCCAAGCAGGGGTGCCAGGCACCAAGCCCTGGCTGGACCTCTGCCGCTGTTTCACTAACGTCAGCCAGTCTGCAATGCCTGGCCGAGCAGGGGTGCCAGCTGCAGTTACTGTGCCCTGGCAATCCAATGTCTGCTGCCGGTGGTGGTACTGCACGTCAGTCATTTTCTCCTCAATCTTGTAGACGGCCATCGCTCGGATGGTGTGCTGGCAGATGGGGGCTAGGTGAACACGAGATTCAACACTGGGCAAGGCTTGACCACTTTTAAGTAGAGCTTCTTGAGTTCTGTTGAGTACGACCCAAGCCTGCAACGCCTGGCTGAGTGGGGGTGCCAGTCACCAAGCCCTGGCTGGGCCTCTCCTGCACCCATGCCAGCCGGTCTGCAACGCCCGGCCAAGTAGGGATGCTAGCCACTCAAGCCCTGGCCGGGTGTCTGTTGCTGCTCCACCGATGCCAGCCAGCCTTCAATGCCAGGCCAAGCAGGGGTGCCAGCCACTCCAGCCCCAGGATCCACCGTCAGGGTTCTGGGGCCTACGTTCCAGACAGGGAGGGCTGTCCATCCACATCATCCAGNCACTCAAGCCCTGGCCGGGTGTCTGTTGCTGCTCCACCGATGCCAGCCAGCCTTCAATGCCAGGCCAAGCAGGGGTGCCAGCCACTCCAGCCCCAGGATCCACCGTCAGGGTTCTGGGGCCTACGTTCCAAGCAGGAAGGGCTGTCGTTTCACTTCATTGTCTGCAAGTGTCCCACGTTGAGACCAGCCAGTCTGCAACGCCCGGCCAAGCAGGGGTGTCAGCCACTCAAGCCCTGGCCAGGCCTCTGCTGCTGCTCCACCAATGCCAGCCAGCCAGCCTTCAATACCCGGCCAAGCAGGGGTGGCAGCCATTCCAGCCCCAGGACCCACTGTCAGGGTTCTGGGGCCTACGTTCCAGGAAGGGAGGGCTGTCCATCCACGTCATCCAGAAGCTGCCACTCCTGTTCCAGGACACACCGTCAGGGTTCTGGGTCCGTCATTCCGCTCACAGAGCCGTCATACCACGGCATCAAGAAACAGGCAGTCAATCCAGCCCCAGGACCCACTGTCAGGGTTCTGGGGCCTACGTTACAGACAGGGAGGGCTGTCCATCCACATCATCCAGAAGCAATAGGGGTGCTGCTGGTGCTGCTCAGCCTGCTGCTGGTGCTGCTACTGCTAGGGTTGGGGGGCAGGGATAGACCCCGCCGGTGAAAGGGGTGGCTGCTCCCACTCTCCAGAGCCCGCACACTCTCCAGAGCCCTCCCTCTCTGTCTGCCAGACCCTCTCCACCAGCTTACCCTTCCAGTGGCCATAGAGCGGTGTCTGGAGTGCCACGCTGCCCTTGACCCTGGGGTCCAGCATGGCTGCCTGTCAACACATACTCCTCTCGCTGGAGGAGCTCATCAAACTGCGCCTTCAGCTGCTGCACCAGGGCAACTGCCTTAGCCATCAGCTTCTTGCCCTGAGGGCCACAATCCCGCCCCTGGAGAATCTCCTCCAGTCTCCTGAGGAGACTCTGCACCAGAGGGGTCACCTTGTTGAAGGTGGCCGTGGAGGGGCTGATGGTCTCCGTCAAGGTCAGGAATGGTCTCAGAACAAAGACAGTGTGAGCCAGGATCTCCCATTCTGCCTCATCGTACCCTGGAGGTGCCCCACTGTCCGTCACCAGTTGAACCTGATGCAAGGCGGCTTTCTGCTCGAGAAGCCGCTCGAGCATCAGGAACGTGGAGGAATTCCACTGGGTGGACACATCCTGCACCATCTGGTGCACCGGGGAGCCTTGCTCTGGCTGCTTCGCCTGGAGAAGGTCGCTGCCCATCATCCTCTGGTTAAAGAAACCGGCCAGCTTCCTCCTCCACTCGATCAGGGAGCTAAGGGTGCCTGCCGCAATCCCCTTCTCCCCCAGGCCCAGAGCGTACCTGACCACCAAGTGAAGGGATGCTGGTGAAGCCCCCCTCGTGGACTACCCTCAATATGTTGGCCGCATTGTGCGTTACCACACACCCCTTGGTGAAGGGCGCACCTGACGTGACCCACTCCCTCACCATGGTGGTCAGGGGTGCCTCAATGTTCCAAGAAGTGTGGGGGTTGCAGCGTCCATGACTTCCACCTGAAGCAGGGCCCACCTATTCCCTGCTTCAGGACCCCTCCTGCCATTGCCAAACGCTGCCTCCAGGTCCTGCCACCAGTGCGTCGTCACTGCCAAGTAGGCGTGCTGCTTGTTCCCACTCGACTACAAGTCGGTGGTGAAGTGGATGGTGGCACCCTCAGCCCCTGCCAGCTACTCCCTCACCCGCTCCTTTAAAGCCTGGTATAGGGCTGGCACCACCTGCCGACGCAGGGTGGTGTGCGAGAGCAGCTTAAAATTGGGGGGTCAGGAACCCAATCAAGCACCTAAAATCCATGTCCCCGACTACCGATAAGGGCTGCCCATCGAGCGCAATCATTTACTCCAACATGTGTGTGGCTTTCAGTTGAAAGCCATGCCGCCCTCTATGTCCTGCAGCTGCCGATGAACTTGGCAGCTACCCCCACCCCAGCTCCTCCATGGTGCACTGATGCTTCTGGGCCTCAACTGGCTGTTGCTGCTGCACCACTGACAGCGCTGATGGGAGGGGCAGAATATGGTGGCAACACAGCTCTTGGAGGGATGTGTGGCCAGCCCTGTCCAAAGTGGCCAAGGCTCTGTTGTCCTGCCTACCAACAAGTTTCCCCAGCGAGTGGGTGTCTGTTCTCTATGGCGGGGGACATTTGGTTGCCGCACCGCCTGAGACTGGGGGCCAAGTTGGTGGAGCAGTTGCTTTTCATCAAGGTGTCTGTCTGCTGCTGCCATAAGTTCTGCTACCGGGCAATCCAATGTCTGCCACTGCTCCACTGATGCCTGGCAGCCTGCAGTGTCCAGCCAAGTAGGGCTGCCAGGCCAGCCACCAAGCCTTCCCGGTCTTTGCTGCTGCTGCTGGGTCTCAAACAGCCAGCCATGGCACCACAGGCACCCCCGGGGGCCAAGCGCTGAGCCTGCCTGCCCGGGCAAGCTGGGATGCCAGATGCCAAGCCTGCCCAGTTTCTGCTGGTGCTGCTGCTGGGTCTCCGACAGCCAGCTATAGCGCCATGGGCACCCCCGGGGGTCAAGCACCGAGCCTGCCTGCCTGGGCAAGCCAGGGTGCCAAGCGCCAAGCCTTCCCGGTCTCTGCTGCTGCTGTTGTGTCTCAGACAGCCTGTCATGCCCTCACGGACCCCCCTGGAACGCCCCAAGCCTCCGCCGCGGCCGAACTTTCAAAATGTTCAGCAGGTCCAAACTCTGCGAGACCGGACCCACGAACCCGAATTTAGTTTTCGGGCCGAACATCAGAACCCCGTTCTGTTCACACATCCCTAGTTATATCCCCTGATGAGCTTGACTAATAACTATTTAAAGACTTATCGTTCAAGAAATTATTCAATTCCTGTTTAAACCAAGCTGTGCTATTGATGTTAACAACATACTCTGGCAACGAACTCCACAAACTAACTGTACATTGAGTGAAAAGTACTTCCTTTAGTTTATATGGGTAGCCCCCTGTGTGTAATACATGCACTTGCGGGCAGCCCCTACCGGCACTGCTAGTGAGCACGAGAGTGGCAGGAAGCAGTTGCTCCTTAAACGCTCTACGATTTTTGTCTGTGACTCCATGGTGCTGGCAGACCTCTCCACATGGAAGCGCCTCTCGCAACCTAATTGATGGGATGTGGACACGTGGGTGCACATTAGCCCACACAGCAGGCTCCACATGTACGGTGGCTGTTAGGGGTGAACACCTAACAAACAGGTTGATGGACACCCACCTGAAGTGGGCTATTGTCTAATTTGTTAGCACCCTTACTTTAATAGAGTCTCCTAGTTCTAGTACTGTTTAAAATGTAAATAACTACTTCCTATTTACTTGTTTACAAATCACGAGTGGTGTGGAACCTCTATAATAGCCCCTCTCAGTTGTCTCCCTTCAAAGCTGAAGTCCTATAAAAAACAACTATAAAACCTCATCAAAAAGAAGCCATTCCATACCCTTGATCATTTGTTGTCTTCCTCTGCACTTTTTCCAGATCCCTTTTAATCTTTTTTTTAAAATTTTTTTTTTTTTTTTTTTTTAAGATGGGGCAACCAGAAGAACTACACACAATACTCCAGTTATGGTTGCACCATAGATTTATACAGTGGCATTTTGATATTTTCTGTTCATCCAGGGGTGGGGAACCTCAGACTGGAGGGCCAAATGCGGCCTGATGGTCTCCGTCAAGGCCAGGAACGGTCTCAGAATAAAGACACTGTGAGCCAGGATCTCCCATTCCGCCCCATCGTACCCTGGAGGTGCCCCACTTATTTGACCCCTTTCCAGTTCCTGGATCTGGTCCCTGTATCCAGTTACTACCCCCACCACTGAAAGACCAAGCTTGGGGTAAGGAAACCGAGATGAGGGCATGCACACCAGGACAGGGGACAGATCCATGGGAGAGATTTATGTAAATTCAATAAAATATTGTTACGCCAGCAACGGGTCTCAGCCATCAAAGCAGCAATGCATGGTCAGTCGTATCGAATGCTGCTGTAAGGTCCAGCATGACCAAAATGACCAGCTGTCACTGATCTAAAATCACCAGCAGGTCATTTGTCACCCTAACAAGTGTGGTTGCTACCCCAAGGGAAGGCCAGAACCATGACTGGACTTTCCCTAAGATATTGTTGGAGTCCAAGTGCCTCGGCAGCTACACTGCCACAACATTCTCAATCACCTTCCCTAAGAAAGGCAGATTGGAGACCAGGTGATAATTGGCAAACACCGCAACATCAAGAGATGGTTTCTTGAGGAGGGGGAATATCTCCACACTTTTGACAGTGACCGGCACCCTCCCCTCCAGAAAGGAGGCATTAACAATGCCTGCCAATAAAGGTACCACTGCTTCAGCGCTTGTCTTCAACAACCAGGATGGGCATGGGTCAGAGGCACAGGGTGTTTTTAGAAAAACACCTCCCCGCCCATCATGCATGTTGCAGGGCTGCATTGATGCCCTATGCAGCCCCACAACATGAATGATGGGTAGGTGATTGGTGGGTAATGGATAGTAGGCGCTTGTCTAAAAACAACCACAGGTGGTGGGCCTCAATGATCCCAGCAGCACACGGACTTCCTTATCATCAACCATGACAAGCTCAACCAGGGGAAAACAGTCCCTCGGAACCTCATGGCTCTCCACATTGAAAGGCCCAACAAATCCTGCCTAGAGTCCCTCTATCTTCTTTGCAAAGAACATAGAAAATTTCTCTTGGCGTTCTATTGAAAAACGTGGACAGGTTGAGGCAGTTTGGATTCACCAGCCAAAACAGTTGTGCTAGTCTATTCTCAGTTATGCCCACATAAACTCTTTGTATAGCTGAAGATCAGCCTCCAGATGGTTCCTCAGGCATCTCCTGTCCAATGTATCCCCGTCACTTTAAGTCCACCAGGTCACTATTATACCATCACAACGGTCTATGAACAGTCAAGACAACTAGTGTCTGGTGATGAACCAGGAAATTGAGGACCTCCTCTAACAGCTGAAAAGAGCCATTGGTGAGCCTGTTGATCCTCTGGTTGGAAGGGAAAGATGTATAAATTCCATCACTTGTAATAAGATTGTTGAAATCCACTGCATTCAGCAGATACTGTGGCCATACAACGATTGATTGGCTGTGGTGCTGTTGGTCAGGTAAAACAGCACCTGTGCCGAAAAGCATGAGATAATGGTTGGATCACCCAACAGGGGTGACCTGAACATCCACGACCAGAAAATCCAGCTCAAAGAGAAGATGTAGTGCCCAGCCAGCCCTGTGGGTGCTCTCTTGGATGCTCTGGGTAAAACCCAGAGATTTCATCATAACTCAGAAGTCAGTTGCCGGGAGCCACCACCATTGTGCACATTGGAGTCCCCACAAGACAAGCATCCTAAGAATGTAAGTAGTGCCATACTGGGTCACACCAAAGGTCCATCAAGCTCAGAATTCTGTCGCCAACTAGCCGATCTGTTAGGGGTACACATGTATGCTCCACTCGTTAGGGCACTAAGGCTAGTAAAAGGATCCCTCAGGTTCTTATAGTGGTGAAGGGAACGAGCTACGAGAGCAGTCCCGCACCGAAGATCATCACAGGGACTGGAGATAGCCAAGGTGCCCACTCTAGGATTCTCCTGTACACCCACCCACACCAAGGAAGAGGGACGGGGGTGCAGCCGCAGTGGGAGTACAATGTTGGGGCACGGGGCCCAGGACCCGGGGAAGGAGGGGGTACAGGGAGAGGACAGGGCACTCACACCGGGAAGCAGGGAGGCAGGGAAAAGGAACAGGAACACAGAAATGTACACCCAAGCACTCTTATCCTATACGCTACCCCACGCACTCACCTCTCTCTCTCTCTCGCGCTGCCACTCTATCACCCAAACGCCGTCACACAACACGATGCAATAGTTCACAAGGGGGCCAGTCTCACGGCACAAGGACCGATCACCAGCACTGGCTTTCTGTCAGGTGGGGTTTTAAATAGCTGTGTTACCGGCTTGGGCTCGCACGCGCGTGGAGCGCCGCACTCCCATTTCCGGTACTGAGCCTCGCATGCGCTCTGGCCTCCCTGTTGCCTGGCAACCCCCCGAAGCCTCTGTCTCCTCTGTCCGCCCTGCATTCCCTGTCTGTCGGGCAGGCGGGGCTGCCCCCGCTGACGTGGTCTGGGAGCATCGCCGGAGGGGGTGAGTTCCCACAGTGTGCCTGCGCCGCCACGCGCTCACCCGACCCCGACCCTATTCCTGACAGTACCCCCCCCTCCAGGACTGCATCCCCGGGAACGCCGGGGCCCAGGTTTAGCAGGGAACCGAGTATGGAAGGCCTTAACCAAACGGGGGGCAGAAACCGCCGGGGCGGGTTCCCAAGAGCGTTCAGACAGGCCGTAGCCCTTCCAATCGATGAGGTATTGCAATGCACCTCAGTGGCATCGTGAATCGAGGATGGCCCGTACCTCATATTCGGGAGGGGCTGCTATGGAGGGTTCTGTGGACGGCCCCGGGGCAACTGAGGGAAATAGCAGAGGGTACGCAGCCTTTAGAAGGGAAACGTGAAAGGAAGGGTGAATGTGCAAGGATGGAGGTAACTGCACCTGGAACGTAACTTCATTAATTTTACGGGAAATGGACCAATATAGCGTACATCAAGTTTCGTAGAAGGACGGGTCGAGGGATAATGTCGTCGGTCAATCCAGACCAAATCCCCTACCTTAAATTCTGGGGGTGGCTGCCGGTGTCGATCAGCATATTGTTTATATTGTTGCCGAGCTTCGGTTAATAAGCGTTTAGCCTGTTGATGGGCTTGCTGCAGTTGTTGAACTAAGGCTCCGGTGGCAGGGACTCGGACATCCATCAACTCGGGAAAGCAGAGACGCGGGTGATACCCGTACGTGATCCAGAAGGGGGAGTTTCCAAGCGACGCGTTGGGGGCATTATTGTAGGCGAATTCGGCAACGGGGAGATGTTGCACCCAGTCCTCTTGTAGGTAGTCACTACAGCATCGGAGATACTGCTCCAGGGTCTGGTTGATGCGCTCGACCTGACCATTCCCCTGGGGATGGTACGCTGTTGTAGGGCTGAGGCGAACCTGTAACATAGCAAACAGAGCTTTCCATAATCGGGACACGAATTGCACTCCTCGGTCCGTGATGATCTCCCCATGGAGCTTGATCACATGTTGTAACACAAGTTGTGCGGTTTGGGCTGCAGTCGGGAGCCCTTTACAGGGAATAAAATGCCCCAATTTACTGAAAAGATCAACCACTACCAAGATGGTGGTGAAGGATTTAGATGGAGGGAGGTCTACAATAAAATCCATACCAATGCGTTTCCACGGCCCCTGGGGTACATCTGAAATTTGTGGCAGCCCCTGGGGGCGTTGGCGAGGGACCTTGGTACTTGCACAAATGGTGCACCCTTGTACACCATTCTAACGTCTGCCTTCAATGATGGCCACCAATATTGTCGCCGCAGGAGTTGGAGGGTACCGTGTTGCCCTAGGTGTCCTGCTAGCGGCACGTCATGGTGGGCCCACAGCAATCCTCAACGCTCGGACTCCGGAACAGCCACCTTTCCCTGGAAGTAAAAAAGGTTGCCTCTATGTTGTAGACGGGGGTTCTGTTGAATTTCTTTATCCCTTCCCGACCGCACGCGAAGGCGATGGAGGGACGGCTTCCAAGTTCCTGCAAAAATCTTAGGTGGTAATAATAGTGCTCCACGATCCGCAGGTGGATCCTCCGCTTCTTGGCATCGAGATAACGCATCGGCGCGGATATTTTGATGTCCGGGTCTGTATTGAATAGAGAAGTTAAAACGTACAAAAAATAGCACCCAGCGGGCGTGACGGGCATTCATAATGCATGCGGTTTGCAGGAATGTCAAATTCTTATGATCAGTAACAACCACCATGGGATTTGGGGCCCCTTCTAAATGATGCCTCCATGCTTCAAAAGCTACCTTTATCGCGAGTAATTCTCTATCAAGGATGGTGTAATTCTGCTCCGCACTACTAAGCTGCCTAGAATAGAATGCGCAGGGCAAAAGGTGCTCATTGTCAGGTCCCGGCTGTAGAAGGACCGCTCCAAGTGCCGTACTGGAAGCATCGGTCTCTATCGTGAAGGGTTTAGCGGGGTCCAGGTGCTGTAACATGGGGGCTTGCATAAAGGCTCTTTTCAGAGTCTGGAATGCTTGTTGTTGCTCCGGCCCCCAGGCGTATAGGCGCCCCTTTTTCAATAGTTGCGTTAAGGGAGTTGTCAGATAGGCATACTCGGGAATATACTGCCGGTAGTAGTTGGTACTTCCAAGAAACCGCTGGAGGGCCTTTACATTGTTTGGGGGGGCCCAGTGTTCGATCGCTTGGACCTTCTGCTCCTCCATCTTGATGCCCTGGGGAGATATCCTAAATCCCAAAAAATCAACGGTTGTGGTGTGGAAAATACATTTGTCTAATTTGCAATAGAGGTGGTTTTGGCGCAACCGTTGTAGGACCATTCGCACATGCTGCACATGTTCCTGCTGAGTAGTAGAGAAAATCAAAATGTCATCAAGGTAAATAATAACAAAATTATCCAAAACATCTCGAAATATATCGTTCATCAGGTGCTGGAACGTTGCAGAGGCATTGGCCAAGCCGAACGGCATCACCAAATATTCAAAATGACCATACCTGGTGTGAAATGCAGTTTTCCACTCATGCCCTGCTCGAATTCGCAGTAAGTTATAAGTCCCTCGGAGATCTAACTTGGTATAAATTTGGGCTCCCTGTAATCGGGTCAACAGCTCGGGAATCAGAGGTAGGGGGTATCGGTTTTTCACCGTAATACGATTGAGATCCCGGTAGTCCACGCACGGTCGCAAGCCTCCGTCCTTTTTGGGTACAAAAAATATAGGAGCCCCCGCTGGGGAGACGGAATGTCGAATGAAACCTCGGCGAAGATGTTCATCGAGGTATGTTTTAAGTGTCTTGAGTTCGGGATCCGTGAGCGCGTAGATCTGCCCATACGAGGGTTCCGCCCCTGGGAGTAAGTCTATAGGGCAATCATAAGGCCGGTGGGGTGGTAGTGTGGCGGCTTCGTGCTCACAAAATACCTCACGCAGATCTGCATATACCTTGGGGAGCCCCAGAGGGAGGGAGGTAGTTCCAAGGGCTTTCCCGTCTCTGATACTGGATGCGGGAGACTCATGGACACAATGTTCCTTGCAAAACAGGGATTGAAACTCTACCTTCCCGGTGCTCCAGTTAATCTGGGGGTTGTGGCGCTGTAACCATGGTATTCCCAAAACTATAGGGAATAAGGGGGTTTGAACAACATCAAATTGTAAAATCTCTTTATGTACCCCGATTTGCCCTAGAAGGGGCTGCGTGCAAAGGACAACCGGGCCTGTGGTGAGGGGGGAGCCATCAATGGCATGGACCACCTCCGCATGAGCCCGGGGCTGTACAGGCAGTCCCCACCCTTGCGCTAGCCCTTTATCAATAAAGTTACTGGAAGCCCCGGAATCTATCAGGGCCCGTCGGACTATGGAATGGTGTCGTTCCCACGCAAGGGTTAGGGTTACCTGGAGGTGTTCCGCTGCAACGGATCCCATGGCGACCGCCTTCAGGGGTGATGCCACGCCTACTGAGATGCCCCCTGCTCGTCTCAGCCCTGGTAGTTTCCCGGCTGGCGTCGGGAGGAGGGTAGTTGCGGACAGGAGCGAGCAAAATGCGAGGAACCGCCACAGTAGAAACATAACCGCCCCTGACGTCGCCGTTCCCTTTCTTCGGGGAGTATGGGCCCCCGAGAAGCACCTAGTTGCATTGGTTCCCCGACGTCCATCTTGAGCGCGTCCGGGCGCGGCGACGCTGGTACATAGCGCCGGAAGGACGTGCCTCGTGTTCCTTGCCGCTCTCGCCGCCTCTCTGCCAAACGTTCGTCAATTTGGATAGTGAGGGTTACTAACTCTGCCCACTTCTCGGGGAGAGGGGTATAGGCCAGCTGGTCCTTTATCTCATCATTCAACCCCTTCCTAAACATCACCTTAAGTACCTTATTGGGCCATGCAAGTTCCGCTGCTAGCTGTTGAAATTGCGCTACATACTCTAGGAGAGAGCCACGTCCTTGTTTTAGTTCTAGGATAGCGGATTCTGCATCTCTTACCCTATGAGGGTAATCAAATAGAAAGGTGAATTCCCTTTTGAAGGCCGCATAGTCCCGAATTAATGGGTCCTGACTCGGAAGCAGGGGAGTAGCCCAAGAAAGGGCCAACCCCTCAAGGTGTCCAAGAACAAAGGCCACCTTCGCTTGGTCTGAAGCATAGGTGCGGGGCTGCACCGAAAAGGCCAATTCACACAAGGCCATGAATCCCTGAAACATCTTTCTATCCCCATTAAACTTAGCGATCTGAGGCCCCTTCGGTTCCCGAGGACTCAGCTCCTGGGGACGTTCCTCCAAATCCCTCACATCCATCGCCAGGGCCTGCAACCCCCGAACGAGGTCCCGGACCCCCATCTCCTCAGCCCCTGGCCCTGCCATGGCGGGCCCCATGGGTTGGGTTGCGTATGCCCCTTCCCTCGAGGCAGGATCTACGAAAGGTGTAGCCTCGGCACCCCCCGTGGCCCCCATGAGGGGAGTCCCACTCCCTGCCCGTTGCTCCATACTCGCTCACCTCACCCTTAAGGGGGAAGAAGGGAAAGGGTTCCAGTAAACGCTGGTGATACTGTTAGGGGTACACACGTATGCTCCACTCATTAGGGCACTAAGGCTAGTAAAAGGATCCCTCAGGTTCTTATAGTGGTGAAGGGAATGAGCTACGAGAGCAGTCCCGCACCGAAGATCATCACAGGGACTGGAGATAGCCAAGGTGCCCACTCTAGGATTCTCCTGTACACCCACCCATGCCAAGGAAGAGGGACAGGGGTGCAGCCGCAGTGGGGGTACAATGTTTGGGCATGGGGCCCAGGACCCAGGGAAGGAGGGGCTACAGGGAGAGGACAGGGCACTCACACTGGGAAGCAGGGAGGCAGGGAAAAGGAACAGGAACACAGAAACGTACACCCAAGCACTCTTATCCTATAGGCTACCCCACGCACTCACCTCTCTTTCTCTCTCTCTCTCTCGCTGCCACTCTATCACCCAAACGCTGTCACACAACACGATGCAATAGTTCACAAGGGGGCCAGTCTCACGGCACAAGGACCGATCACCAGCACTGGCTTTCTGTCAGGTGGGGGTTTAAATAGCTGTGTTACCGGCTTGGGCTCGCATGCGCGCAGAGCGCCGCACTCCCATTTCCGGTACTGAGCCTCGCATGCGCTCTGGCCTCCCTGTTGCCTGGCAACCCCCCGAAGCCTCTGTCTCCTCTGTCCGCCCTGCATTCCCTGTCTGTCGGGCAGGCGGGGCTGCCCCCGCTGACGTGGTCTGGGAGCGCCGCTGGAGGGGGTGAGTTCCCGCAGCGCGCCTGCGCCGCCACACCCTCATCCGGCCCCCGACCCTATTCCTGACACGATCTCTTTCTCTTGGGAGTAGTACCTGACAGGTCACAATGGGCAATCCATTCCCTGTTGTTCCAGCCTTCAACGGTAAGAGTCAACTTCCCCAAAACCTACTTGGCTAATAGCCATTAATGGACCTATCCTCCAAGAACTTATCCAATCCCTTTTTAAAACTAGCTACACTTTCAGCCTTGACCATTTCCTCTGGCAGTAAACTCCACAAGTTAATTATGCGCTGAGTGAAAAAATACTTTCTCCTATTTGTTGAAATCTGCTGCCAGTTAATTTCATGGAGTGTTCACTTGTTCTAGCACTATTAGAGAGGGTAAATAACGGTTCTTTATTTACGTGTTTCGTATAATTCCAGGACACTCCACCAGCAATTCCAACACCAGGTCCAGGAACTCAGCCCCAAATCCCCTCCATATTGCCTGGAGATGTCTACACCAGCAGGACCATACATTTTTGTCCTGCCCAAGCAGCACAGGACACCGCCAGGCACTCAAATGTACTGGCTTCCAACATGAGCCACTTTGTGCATTGCAGGCAATATTAAAAAGATCAGAGTCACTCCGCACCTGTTTGTTCTGCATGAGGCTGGTGGATCACCGAGAACCCTGACGGGACTAGCTGTGCCAAAAAAGGGCCCGAGGCATCATCCAGCCAGGTCTTGGTGATACATGCCAGGTGACACTCTGTGATAGAATCACACAGAGTGATGTCTCTACTCACCACAGACCTGGCATTAGCCATCCAGGTCCTCATGTGGGAAGATTCTGGACTGCCCATTTCTCCATGGCCCTTTGAAATACAACAGGCTCCACAACGATCTGCTGAATGTAGGACGAGGCGCCTCCTGCCATTGCCACAGTTCTCTCCTCCACCTGAGCGTCACTCAAGTGGCTATCTTAAAAGTTAAACCAACTAGTTCAGGTCCCTCACCCACTTCAGATGTCTTCCCTCCTCGTGAAGCCATCTTTAATTCACACTCTAATGACTCCAAGATCCTTTTTCTGTGCAGTAACACTTATTGTAATTTATAACCCAGCACTGTAAATGCACTGGATAGGATTATTTTTCCCTATATGCATCACTTTGCACTTGTCAACAATGAATTCCATCTGCCATTTGATTGTCCAGTCATGCAAGGACCTCCTGTAATTCCTCAGAGTTTGTCTCGTCTTAACTATCTTGAATAACTTTGTCTCATCTGCAAATCTGGTCACCTCACTCTTCACTTCCTTTTCCAGATCATTAGTGAATATATTAACCACCACTAATCCCAGTACAGACCCCTGGGACACCCCTGCTATTTTACTCTCTCCGTTGTGAAAACAAACCATTAAGTCTTACCCTTTGTTTCTTATCATTTAACCAGTTTCTGATTCATAGCAGGACACTTCATAGTACTAATGTAGCATTTACATTAGTCTTGATTCTATTTTACACTTTAAAATTTGAAACACTTGGCTGAATTTCATCATTTCATAAAATTGTCACCAAAACAATGAGACAATTCAGATATAGGCAATATATTAATTTGTTTTGATTCACCTTTTTCATACTGATCAACTGTTGCTCTATATCAAAGTGGGCAACCTTTTCCCTTCATGGGCCCACTTTGAAAAGAAGTTGCAAAGAAAGAGATGGGGGTACATAAAGGGGTGAGCTCAGGAATAGGAGGGTCCATAACATGGATTTTTTCCATAGCTCTGTCCCCTACCCTTGTGTGCAAGCCCTCACCTCTGCTCCCTTAACCCACCCTCAGTTGTTCAGTGCTTTGCAGGAGGAACTGGATTCAGGGACCAGATCCAGGAACTGGAAAGGGGTCACATACAAATTTGTCGGGGGACACATCTGACCTCCAGATGTGAGGTTCCCCACCACTGCTCTATATCAAAAGATGCGACTCATGAAGAACTACAGCAGGATCCACTAAGCTGAACTTGCTTCACTTAAAAATCTGGCTAACTCAAAGTTTGGCCTCCCCAGTTACAAGACTAACAAATTATATGCACCATGCAACTGATAACTCAAATTCAATTTCTGGGGCATTTAAAAAAAAAAAAAAAAAGGTCAGATTTTCCGGTTCAGCAAATTCCACTGCTTTATGTCTTGCAAAGGAGGGGAACAGGAGCATGGCAGCCTTACACATTACAAGCCTCTAACAGGCAAGATGAATTTCATTTAAACTCTCTTTTAGGTCTCCCAATATTCAACCTAACCAGAGTCCAGTGAATATACAATGACTGACTATCAATATAATTTAACAGTATATTTTCTTAGTCTGAAAAAGTGAGGGGAGGTTCCTTACTCTTGGTATCCAGTTGGGCGCGGTATTTTTCAAACCCCTTGAGTCGAACCCGTTCTCCCAATAGCTGAAGAAACTCTTCAAACGCTGGCCCTGCTGATTCATTATTGTACATTTCTTCTTCTGTGCTCTGACCACCTTTGCAATACATGATCCCAACCTTCAGCTGATAGCTTAACTGTGGAAAACAAGGAAAGATTCAAATTTTATATTATGTAGCATCTATTCTACCTAATTACTTCAGTCCTCTAATAAATTCTGTTGTTGATATTGCAGAACAAAAAACAGAAAACATAACCCCCTCCCACAAAAGTCCTAATAAACTGAAGTAACTTTCTTCCAGAGACCCTCACTGCTTTCTCCTATCTTCTCTTCGGAGAATTAAGATGAAGGTAACATTTGGCATTTTTCATCCAGAGATCTCAAATCGCTTCACAAAAGCCAGAAAATAGTATCTTCATTTCAAACATAACAAAACTGGGGCACAGACACGCTGAGGCTCCCTTAACCAAGATCACACAGCAAGTAAAAAGGCAGGAAACTTGACTCCCAGTTTGTCTCAGATTATGCTCTTTGTCTAAAGCTTGCACTGAAGTTGGCACCACTTTGCCCATGTAAATGCTTTGACGATCACAACCCTAGAGATCGCATGTACCTTGCTGCTTTCCTATATAAAGTTAATAACCTGTACTCTTCCTTTCTGCAAACATCAAAACAAGTTATTTTCCTTTATTAGGGGAAAAAACAGAACACATATTAGAACTGAGAGTGTATTAATAGCAAACACTATTGCAATTGCCAGGGGCATTTCCGAATATCAATTTTCAAAAAAGCAAGCTAATTATTATTATTATTGTTATTATTTCAATGTATACCCTACCCTATCCCCAAATTGGCTCAGGCTGGCTTATAATAATTATATAACATCATGACATATAAAATAAATCCTACCCCATCCCAGTCACCCCCATCCTTCCCACTCCTCCAACTTTTACTTGGGAGTCCCTTCCCCCAACCCCCGCCCTGGAAATCTTTCACAATAATGAGAAAAAAATACATATATAATTAAACAGCAAGTTTCTCCCCAAAATCTCCTCTCCTACCCATTCTTACTCCCTTGTCTCTCACCCAGAGGAGTCCGCACCTCCCCTTTTCCATGCCCAGGCCCCTCCCTCTCACAATGGTATTTTCATCTGTCTGTCTGTCTATAAAACTATATTTATATGTAGTAGCAGTTTTTTCTCTCAACAGTCACTATCAGCATTTAAAAAACAACAACAAGTGATTTCAAACATACAGCCTGAGCAAGGTACCTTTCCGTAACAATTCGTTTTACCCTTTTAATGCTTCATTTATCAGTAATTATTTTTCAAACCTAGTTGAAACTAAATGTAGGCATTTGCTTGCCCTTCACCATCATCAGTGTTAGCAGTCAAGAACACATATTTGGTAAATACCTTGTCTACTAGCTGAAGGATTTAAAACCAGAGTATTTACAATTCAGATGACATCCTCTACCAAATTCTATCATCAATAAAGTACTGCATGTCAGTCAAACTTCAGCCTGCTAAACTAAACAAAAACTACCAAACACAAACATGTAATTTAGTTTTACAGAATACCTGCCTCTCTATTTCTGAAGTCTGTTTAAATCACTACAGAAGCAGTATGCAACTCTCTCTCAATGTTGCACTTAATCACTGGGGAAGGGGGAGGAAGAGTTGCTGCCTGTAATGCTTGTTCTTCAATACTGTTAGCATCTGGAGTAGGGCTGCACCAAATATATATATATAAAAACAACAACTCGTGAGTGTTTCTGAAGTTTCGTTTGCCGAGGCCGATTTTTCGGCCACCACTTGGAACTGGTACTGAGGATTCAGAAATTGGAATCACGGAAACTTGGAAACATTTGGCGTCCGAGCTGGCACGTGGCACCACGTGCAGCCATTTAATGTTTACTATCCCAACTCCAATCATGGTGCAGAGCAGCAAAAAAACAAAAAGGTTTGCCTCCCTTGCTCCATGTCCCTATGCAAGGCAACCCCCCTCCCCAAAACATAACTTAATTAAACAAAAAGTATCCACCCATGCTCCAACTGGACACATCTTGGCAAACACACAGCAAAAGTGCCAAACCCAAAAGATCAAATGCCAGGCAGGCACACCACCCCCTCAAACTCCAAGCTGAAACACCTAAGATACAGTTGTGTAGCACACACAGCCAAAGTCACCAAAGAGACTGAAAAATGTCCAGTTTGCCCCTGCCAGCCAATCAAAAATGTCCTGTACTTGCCGCCCCTCACCTGTCCCCTCCCACTATCCATGTGCCTACCAAATATTGCACTAAGTTTAGTTTCCTAGCTCTGAGAAGGTAGGCTCAGTCGTGGGTCACTCTGGTCACATCAGGGGTTCCAGACCTCCCAACGCCTGGCCAATGGCACAGCTGTACGCATCTTAAAGAAAAAGCACATGGATCCCATCACTTGATCGAGGGAACCGAACTTTCAGCGTTCCTAATCCTCGGAACCTCCTAACTCAGTAATTCCTAACCAAGGACCATGATCCTGAATATATTAAAAAAACAACCACCAGATACGGAGTTTCAGCACAAATCTGGAGTCAGGGCCTGCAACTGACTAGCTAAGCAGTGATAGTAGCAGGGATCATGATAATGATCTTACTGAACTCCCTTACATAAACAGAACCCCTCACAGCTCCTTTCTCTGAAGGTAAAGAGTCCCAAAGAACTTTCAGTAGAGGAGAAAGAGGGCAGAGAGGTTCTTTTGTTTTGACGAACAAATGCTACTGGAAAGTAACCCCACTTTATTCTGCATGGGCCTCTACATAGACACGCTATTGGTAGATTAGCAAACAGCAATCCTTAACAGGTGAATTAAGAGGCAAGGAGTGAAAAACTGACTGCAGGACTGTCCTTCCAAATTGATCCAACATCCTGTTGATCAGGTCTGTGGTATAATGCCAGAGGTATAATTACATGAATGCATGTAATTAATTCCAGGTTGTCTTACAAATAATACTAGTCTCAAAGAAGATAGTAAAAAAGCAAGAAAGCTCTGAAGTCTGAATCCCAAGATAGCAAGAAAGGTTGAAACCATGTGGAAAACACTTTCAGGAACTGAGAAACGGGAGAAAAAATTCTGACTTGATATCAACAAGACCACGAAGAGCAGAAAACAGCTGCTAAAAACATCTTTAGAGTAGACACATTAAGGCCTTCATGAGTATAATGCGCCAGAGAGGTAGACCAGAATAATGGGGATCACTGCTGTGACAGGTAATATCGCAAGGTCTCACCTACAAAACCAAATCTGTTTAACGCGACAGCATTTTAAAAAGGAAGGCTCTTTCTTTGCTTTGATGGAGAACAGCCTGCACCTGGGCAAAACGCATTCTTTCGCATACAGTCAGCAACAAATTCTCTACACTTTAAGGTGCAGACACACACTCCTGAAATATACAGAACTTAGTTAAACCAGCTTGAAAAGCAGAAAACTAGTACAATCACATTTGTCAGTGATTTCTACTACTGCAGCGCTGGCCACCCGCAGGCAGTGAACAAACCAGTCTTTCTGAATATGAAAATGCATTGTTCTAAAGGAATATGCCTGTAAGAGGATTAGGAAATGAATTAGAATTACATTTTTCTGTTTGAAAACCTGTCAACTCTTGATTGATGTATCCATTAACATGAAAACATGAGTAAAGCCTTCCTTTTTCACAAGTAAATCAAGGTAGGTGACACACTCTAAACTCAGGCTTACATCATTTTAAAGTGCCAATTAATTTTTAACAAACACCTCATAAATTGCTAAACAGACCAAGCGTAAGCACAACAGTGATTGTTTCAAAACGAGGGAGCACTGTAAATATTGGAGTTACTTGGAATTTTACTGAGCTCATTAGTACTAAAACAGTTTATTTCATAAGGGGGTCGGATTAGACTTTCAATGACAATTTTATCTTGTATTCAGTTTTTCTTCTTTAATAGTTAATGTAGTTTAATGATTGGGCAAAAGATGATTACATTATTTAAAACCGCTAATAAAATCCAAGATTTAGTAGCTTATTTAAATATAATGCTCTTTTCCTTGAAAATTACATGACAACAAATTTTTTAAAAGAGATCATCAGAATAACCAAAGCAGCAGTTAACCAAGATTTGTTGGGACAGTACAGGATAGAAACAGTACTATTATGTATAGTTATTAGCATGTACATATAGCAGTCCATATAGTAACAACTTTCATTTTTGATTTCCTGAATGGCAGCAAAACAATTTGCACACTTACAAACCATACTATGTCACAAATGCAACCATTTTTCTGACTTAAGAAGGCTGGAAACATTCCCAATGACTTTGTCTGGAGCAAAACTATGTCACAGCTAAATGCTTTTGAAAACCCTACATTTAAAGGAAAGGTGGTAGAGGGAATAAGTTAACAGAAATATGTGAACATGATAAAGGATGTAAAAGGGTCAAACTCTATTTCTTTTACTAGGATCCTGGTCAAGATGGAGATGAATCTTTCTCCAAGTTTTCTGGCCTGAGACACAGAATTTCAGGTTTCATACCAGTTGCCAACAAAATTCATATGATGCCACATTCTCAATTCCCTGAAGAAAAACATCAATTTGACAGTACAAGAAGAGGCTGTATTTTATGTAAAAAGTAAAACCAAACCCACGCACCTCTTGTGAGAGGATTAGGACTGAATATTGTGCTTAAAGGCTCATGTGATCTCCCTTGGGAGTTGACAAATGTTCAGAATGTGAATCTATCACCTCAAGTAACAAAAGGATAGCTTGTCCAATTCTTACTACACATTTAGAGCAAGGCAAATGTACTTTCTGATTTTGGTTACTGTTTCCACATCAACAAATCTATTACAGCGGAGGTTCTAAAACTGTGGGTTGGCCACAGTGATGTCATACCATCTAAGATGGGGTCACGATCACAATTATATTCAATATACTTTGCACGTCTTCATAGATGTCTGGAGTCACACTGGCAAATGTTGGAAACCACTGAAAAACAGGTAGGTAGACAGTTGGAGGTTTATGGCACAGCAGCTTCAAGGCCATATTGTGCCAAACACAAGGTAAAAATCAAAGAGGTACCTGATATACCGGAATTCCCAAACTAAAAATGAATTGTTGGCTCTCAATTTATTTATTGCATATTTAATTCTGTTTCCCCCTTAGTTTTGTATGAAGTTCATTAAGGCTCTCAAGCACCATCCTTCTGAATTAGAGACAGGGGAATATTATTTTTGTAGAAATAGTAGAGAGCATATTGCAACTTGCCCACACTGATACAATTGGTCACACTAGGACTAGAATCTAGCTCTTCTGGTTCCTCATCTTATTTCTACCCACAAGACTCAACACAGCCAATTTTAGTGGCAACATTACCTAGGAGGAAACTCGATTTCACAAAATAGCCTTTAAATTCCCATGGCAACGGGACTAAAACTTTTCTGTTGTTTACAAGAGGGTTTTCAAATTCCATCCATTATTATTATTGCCATGGGTAGAAGAATTTTCTTGTTTTTCAGCATTGTGCAATTGACTGGATACTTTGGGGTGCTTGTGTGCTCTGTACCTTCCCCTTTAATTCATCCATGATAAGACACCGCTGAAGTCTGGGGATCAAGCTATAATGGAGTGGGAAACCTCTGATCCACTATTTTTTAATTTGGTTCCTTTCCATTTAGTGGATCGGACGTATAAATCCCATTTCTACTTTCAACCACTGAAAGAGTAAGTTCAGTGGAAGTCCCCCAGGGCTCAATCATGGGCCCTCTTCTTTTCTCTCTCTACACCTGCTCCTTTGGTGATCTGATCTCCTACCATGTTTTTCAATACCATCTTTATGCTTGCTGATGATTTGCAAATCTACCTCTCCACACCAGAACACTCCAGAAGTATCCAGTTCCAAATCTCAGCTTGCCTGTCTGACATCACTGCCTGGATGTCTCACTGCCACCTTAAACTTAATATGGCCAAGACGGAAGTTTTTATCTTTCTTCCTACACCCGCTGTTTCCTTCCTCTTATTCCCTATGTCTGCAGAAAACACCTTCATCCTTCCTGTCCCCTCAGCACGTAACAATGGGGTCACCTTTGACTCTGGTTTTTCCTTCTCTGCTCACATCCAAAACACTGCTAAAACTCGTTGCTTCTTTATTTATATTACTACTAAAATCTGTACCTTCCTTTCTGAACACACAACCAAAACTCTTATCCATGCTCTCATCACCTCCCACTTTAATGTTACCTGCTTCTTGCAGGTCTCCATCTGAAGCATCTATCTCCACTTCAGTCTATTCAAAATTCAGCCGCAAGAGTCACCTGCCTTACATGCCTTTATGACCATGTAACCCCGCCCTCCTCAAGTCACTGCACTGGCTCCCCAACAGTTTCTGTATACAGTTCAAGCTTCTTCTATTTACCTATAAGTGTCTTCAATCTTCAGCCCCTTACCACCTCTCCTCCCTTCTACACCCCTTCTTGTGACCTCCATTCATTGGGCAAGATGCTCTTATTTGCGCCCTCCCCCTCCATTACCAACTCCTGACTCCATGTCTTTCACCTTGCTCCACTGTAAGCCTGGAACATTCTTCCTGAGGCGGTGCACCTGGGAGGGCATATTCAAGTCCTGACTAAAGGCCCAACTCTTTGAGGTTGCCTTTAAATCATGATCCCAAACATGAATAATGCTCTTAATAAATCAATTACTGATTAAATTGCACCCTGCAGTCCATGATTCATCTATTGCCTTGGTTATAACTGTCTGTGTATATGTCTTCTTACCTAGATTGAAAGCTCCTTGAAGCTGGGATTGTTTTTTTATGTTATGTGTATTTGTACAGTGCTGTGTACGACTAGTAGCACTTTAGAAATGATACGTAGTAGTAGTAGTAATTAGGGAAGGGACTACCGGAATTTCCGGTATCCGACAATGCCGGTACTGGGCGTACCGGCATTATCGGATTCAACCCGGTAATCCGGCCCGGTTACCGGATTTTTTTTTT
>QEPC01009912.1:410967-463858 GCA_003113815.1 Sphenodon punctatus | reverse complement strand
AGAAGGTGTTGGGAAGGGGGGAGGCAGACAGTTTTGTTTCTTGCTGCGCCCGCCTCACCGCAAGCCCCATTGGTTCTGTGCAGCCTAGCCCGTGGCCAATCGCAGACTGCCAAGCCAGTGGTCTGAGGCGAAAACGGATGGTGATTGGGCAGGCTGGCTGCTACTCCAAGCCTCTCCACCCCTGGTGCCATGAAGTCTGCTCCTCAGCTGAGTCAGCTGACTCCCCCTCCCTGCCACATTTGGCCTTCCAGTGACCTGACACTACACCACGTTTTAGCCACCCGAACTCATCCGAACGCAATCCAAACTGAACGAACTGTTCGGTCATTTTGACGTTCGGACTTGAGTTCGGTTTGGTCAGTTCGTGTTCGGATTCAGGTTCGGTTGTCCGAACAGGCCGAGTTCGGGACGAACTCCCGAATTGCATTCGCCCATCCCTACTATTTACTCCCAGGTCCCAATAGTCAGAGGTTATATCCCTTGACCAACTTGACTACTAGCCATTTATGGACTTATCCTCAAAGAACTTATCCAATGTTTTAGAAAAACCTAGTTATGCGACTGGCCTTAGCAACTACTTCTGGCAACAAGTTCCACAAATTAATTCTACATTGAGTGAAAAAATACTTTTGTTTTAAAATCTGCTGCCAGTTAGTTTCATAGAGTGCTCTTGTATTTTTGGACAGGAGAAATAACAGCTCCGTTATTTACTTGTTCCACAACACATGATTTTGTAAGTTTCTATCATATCCCCTCTCAGGTTTTATGTGCATGTGTTATCCAGTGTTGATTTCAACAGGGCCACTTATGCCAGAGTCTTTACAGGACCAGTGCCTCAATCAATTTTTTTTTTGTATAGAGATTCTTTATTTATCCTGGGAAACAGTGAAAGATGAAGAATGACTGGGTTTAAATAAAAACAAAAAACACAATACCTTCTGAGTGGAAGATTTGTAAAAAAATTTTTTATCATTGGACCAAACTAAAACTTCCAAAAACACACTGAACCAGACTAAAGCTTCTCAAATTCTAAAAATTCAGTCAAAAACTATAGCCTAGAGAAAGATCATGGTTGCCTTGTTGGTCTTAAAAGTAAAAGTTGGTGTCAAAATAGTTCAGATGAGATCTTTTATTTGACCAACTTCAGTGAGAGCATACAAGCTTTTAGGTCACACAGGACCCTTCCTCTGGCATATAAGATGAAGCCAGAACTATGGCTCTATAGTTCATATTGTCTAAAATAAAAATGGGTTTTAAAGCAGAGAGCAGAGGCAGGAGTGGTTCTTCCTTGTAGTTGGCTTCAAGAGGATTGTGCTTGGCTGGAGAGTAAGAACATCTAGCACCCTTGTTCCAACTTCAGGGTGTGAGGCAGTGGTCGGAGGCAGCAGCGAAGAGGAGAAGGTTGGTGGTGACCGGGCTGGTGGCAGCAGATCCCGGAGAAGCATGCAGAGTCGGGGGTGGAAGCCGGTGATGGAGCTGGGAACTGGTTGCGCCCACCTTCTCCTCTTACAGACTATGCATGAGGAAGTATGGTGTTCTACTCCCCTGTGGATGGACTTGATAGGGGACATGCTTTGTTCGCCTCCCCGCCCCCCTCTGGAGGCTGCTGCAGCTGGGGATGGTTGTGATCGTCCCCGCCCACCTTCATTTGAGGTTTGGGGAGGGGGTTGTCTATGCCTCTTACTGGGGACTCTGTGCAACGGGCTGTGGGACGTTCCCTGCCTTTTGACAGGTGGGACAGGTTATCATCAGCATCTTCCCTCCCCAGAAGGGGGCGGGGCTGGAGGAGCCCAGCCGCTGGGTCGCTCCCCAAAGTGCAGGGAACGGACAACGGCCGTGCAGGTGGCCTGTGCCGAAGGGCCACTTCCAAAGGGGCTTGCCCTCTGGCTGGGTCCAACAGTTGGGGCCAGGAGCTGGAGCTGGTATGATAAAAAGTGGAGTGGAAGGGAGGGGAAGGTTATATATTTTGTGCTTGAGCTGGGACTCTCCCTCCTGGCGAGAGCAGGAGGGATGAGGGTGGGTCTCCCCCTGGTGGCAGCAGGGTGGAGATAAGTATGTAGTTTGGAACTGCACCTCTGGACTACCTGTGTGTATGTACAAGAGATTTGTAGGAGTGATGGCTGATATATTTAGTATTGTTTATGGAGGAACTGATGTACTGTATTATACTGTTGTGATGGTGAGGGTTAATGTTGTAATTATGATGGTGATATGAGGATGTATTATTATGTATTATGCTTATTATGGATGTATTTTTGCTGATTTATGTGAGCTGCCTTGAGCCGTTTTGAATGGGAGAATGTGGGATATAAATTAAAAATGGAATGGAATGGAATACTTATAGTTAAAAAAGGGATTTTAAAACTATAGTTCTGAAAGGATCCTGTGTGATCTGAAAGCTCGCATAATCTCACCAACAGAAGTTGGTCCAACTATTATGTAGAGCCATCAATGTACCTGATGCCTTACAATTAGAAGCAGGTCCCTGCCCTGAGGGGCTTACAGTCTAGGAAAGACAAGGGAGAGGGGAACATTGGGAGAAACAGGGATATAGAGTGAAGTTGAGAAGTTGCAGGTGCACGTGCTTAGCATACTTACAGGGGACACGGAGTGAAAAGACAGAACCAGTGATCAGTCTTGGGGTTTGGAGGGGTGGGGAGGGGAGTAGCTAGGAAAAGTCAGATCTCAACTGAACTACTTTGTCTCCATTTAAAATTATGGAACAAAAATATCTTGTAATTCTAAAAAAAACCTTCTTGTTTGAGATGGTTCGAGGAGGAGAACATTTCAGTCTTGCTTAGAACTCCTATGAATGAAAAATTTAACCAACTTTATACAATTTCAATTGAAAAAAAAAAATCAGTATTGTAACCAGGCTTCCTCCCCTTTATATTTGGAAATCCTAATGCCTTTTACAAGCCGTAGCTGAAACCTGCACTTTAAATTATAAAGACAAAAAAAAAAGTGGACTATGGTAAATTATTTCACACAAACAAATTAGAAACAGCTGAGATGTTCATCCCCCAATAATCATTATTGAGCATGTGCAAATTAATGTCCTGATATAATCTCCTTAACATATATAATGTTAACAAATATAATGTCCTTAATATAATCTATTTTAATACCTAAACTCTCATACTTCCATTCATTAAAATCTACAAATTCAGAACCACCATCTCTGTACACAATAAATAAAACATTTCAAATATTGCTGGTTACTATTTCCTTAAAAAATGAAACAGTGGATAGTATTATAGATAATTAATTTAACACACAAAGAAACTGAATCACAAGAAATTACATGATGTTGCATAAATGCATGTCTGCTTTACTATCTCTTTTCTACACCCAAGACTTCAAAGCCAACATGAATCATTTGGAAAAAACGACATTACTATTTCAGGACCAAAAATGGCAATTAAAAATTTCCCCATTATTTTTAAAAGAACAAATCTGTTTTTGCAGACCATGGAGTTATACAGTATCATCTAGATACACAAATCAAACTGAGAATCAAACTCCTGGGGTTCTAATCCCAAGTTTGTTACTGACTTTTCTTATGTGAATTTTGGATAGTTAACCACTCAAAAGAAGAAATGAACAGTACATAGCAATAAAACACACTTACTGGGGCTGGTCATTCAGGAGGCCTGACAGGTTTTAGAAAATGAAGGGCAGTAGGTGGATTCATTGGGGCAGCAACCAAAGGAAGGGGTTGCCAAGGTGACTGGTGGACCACACAGCAAGTTTTTCCCCTGGAGTGGTGTGCAGCTGCCACTGCTGCGGTGCTGCTTTTGAGGGACCCCGCGAGACCCCTTCCCTGATACCACTGCTTTTGAGGGGCTGCACAAGGTCCCTGCTAGCATACTCAATGCTCATGACATTCCTAAGGGCCCTGGAGCCCCACCGTTATGAGCCTTAGAAGCAGCAGCAAGGGCAGGACTCCTCCTAACTCCCAGGGTCCCTCAGGAGTGGCAGGGGCTGGACAGTTTTAGGATAGAGCTGGGGGAGGCCAAAGTAACTTGGACAGCTGTCAGAGGGGAGGATTGTGCTGGGGTGGAGGTGAGTGGCACGGCTTATCCAACTGCACAGCAGGGAGGCGTATGCGAGCCAGTCCCAGCACTGACTGGAGACTACAGTGCCCATATGCAGAGAGCTCTGGCAACAGAGTTGCCAGGTCCTATCTACCCAATGTCTATTTGTATAAGTCCTATCCCTGCCTCCCAGTCCCAGTATGTCCCCACCCCGGCTTCCCTGTCCTCTCTGTTCTCCACTCCCACTGTCCCTGACCTGTGACCCCACTCCCTGCAACCTTGGCCTCCCTGTCCACTCCTAGTCTCCCTGCCCCTTAACGAAGAGTCCCCAGCCTATCTGTCCCTGCCTTCCACCACATTCAGTCCATGTTGGGTAAGAAGGGCATGGATGGTAGAGGGGTACAGTGTACCCCCCCTTAGTGTGTGCATGCATGTGAAAGCATGGCCCTTTTTACATGCACCGTGGCATGGGGTGGTCGGTGTGTGACGTGGGCCATGTGCGGTGGGTGGGGAGAGGGTGTAGACAGGCACGCACCCATCTATACCCATCCCCCACCCATCAACACGCATGGAGCAATGTCCGTTTTCACTGATTGCTCTGTGTCTGTGGGATGGGTGTAGATAGGTGTGCATGGGAGCGCACACGCATGCACACACACCACCCACCCTCTGCCACAGGATTTACATGGACAGCACCCACGCATGAACACCCAGATTCCTGGGTGCTGCCCGTGTAAAAAGGGCTCGTGTGTGGGACCGTTAGACAGCCCTGAATTAAGCAGGCCTATCTCTGACTACGGAAGGCAGTGCTGCACAGAATTGCTATTGTACCAGAGTACCAGTATCCTTGGAAGATAGTCTTTGGTTACCTTTTGCTATGCAAGGGGAATGCCTTCACAGCAGGATTTGTACTGTTCCAACCCTTATTTCCCTGGCTTAAAGTGGCCAGAGCAGGAATAAAAATCTCACCCACAGTGTTGGCATCTGAAGCTCTATAAACATGCGTCTTGAGGTGTAAAAAAAAAAAAAAAGTGTGAAGGCTCCAAAATGACTTATAATTCCTTTTACAAAATGCTGACAAATAATTAACACTGAACAGAACTGCAATAGGTACTGCAAAACAGTGCTTCTGGAAAACTTAGCTGAACTGTTGAAGCAGAGGGATCTAGAGCCACAAACAACTATGGTCGGAAAGAACAGTGGAACAAGTGGCGGGAGCTTGTTATAAACTTGCCTTTGGAATGTTCAGAGCTGCAAATTGGGAACAGGCTTCAGAATATTTCTATTGATACAGCTGAAAAAACCTTTCCCAGTAGTGAGAATGCAGAGAGATTGCTTGAAGAAGGATCTACCTCTTCAAGGTAGTCTATTATAGCAAAAACATTATGTGAGATTTTATTTTCAAGCAAAGATTACAGATTTGCTCTCTAAAGAGGACATCAGATCTAGACATGAACGGTGAGTCAGTGTGAATTGGTAAATAGTTCCCTAAGTAGAGACCCCGGAGATTTCTTTGTTAGCAATGTTAAGAGTGGCATGCCATCAAGCCAGCCTTACCCCTGTCATACAGAGTCCTATGATCCTCCATACTAACACTCTTGCTAAAGAATGTCTCACTGAATAAATGCAACCCTTTATGACAGCTGTTATATATAAATAGAATTTCTCTTACACAGATTCTCAAGGACTGCAAAAAGTTTGTGACAACTTAAATGCCTCAGACATACTCAGACAAAACTCAAAAAGCCTTCATGATTACATATTCTAGAAGTAAAGTTCCCCCCGTGAGATGGAGAATCTGTTGAACAGCTGTTATAACAACAACAAACAAAACAACAACAACAACAGGGTATAAAAAGATATGGTTTAGGTAGAATTCAAACACTATTTCAGGAAAAAGTTTGATGAGGATACAGTACTTGAAGTGTGAGTTTCCATTTCTTAATATATCTGCATTGCTTTTTAAGTTTCTCTGGTTATTCTGCATTCCCATATTGTAGCTTTTCCTAATTTATTGATATGGACTCTCAGATTTTAAGGATTGGCATGGTCCAGTAAACTAAAGCACAAGGCTGGAACTTAGGACTGGGGTACCCTGGATGCAAATAGTGTCTCAGCTTTGGATTTGCTAGGGGTGCATGGGCAAGTCACTTTTCTCAGCCTCAACGCTCTCATCTACAAAATGGGGGTGGTTATGCCATACTGGAGGGGAGACAGAACCACCATGATTAAAGAGCCCTTAAACTGTCATTATATTGCTTAGCACTCCTAAGCTAGGTTGTTACTAGGGGCCAAAACAAAAAACACCAGCTACTGCAAGCAGCAAGAGATAATGTAATTATTGTAATTTAATAAGTAGTATATATGATAACGTTAGTAAAAAATCCATAAGATAAAAACCCATATCTCTGTACAAAATACAACTTCTAAAAGATAACTACAAAATCCAATGCATTTTGAGCAGTTTCTCTTTATCAGGGATACACTGCATGCATCTAGTCTCTTTATAGAATGATAAAAATAGAATGACACCATACAAAAGCCTTCATGTAGCTCAGGAACTAGCTTGCAAGCTTCACTAAAGACTGGCAAGCCAGGCTTGGGTACGGTGACATTCTATTTTTATCATTATATAAAGAGACTCTATGCATACAGTGAATCCTGGATGAAGAGCAACTGTTTGAAACGCGCTGGATTTTTTAGTTATCTCTTTTAGAAGTTGTATTTTCAGTACAGACATTGATTTTGGACATGGACTTTTATTGTATGGATTTTTATGAACATTGGCTGTGATCCAGTACCTTGAGGTTTGTGCATGTTTTCCACAGCGCGCAATGTGCCTGCAATGCGGATCTGCACAGTTTCCACATGGCTCCGGCTCAATCATGTGTTATTCTGCTCTTACGCTATGCTTCAGGAACCCAGACTCCGTGGTTATTCCCTTCCAACCCTGAAAACCCATGTTCCCTGAGACTTATACTCTGCTTTTGCCCAGACCCAGCTTCCTGCTGTTGCCCAGTTTCTGCCTCTGGACTCCTCCCATCCTGTGCACCTGTACAATTACTCAGCCCTGGTGTACCTACCCCCTTCCCACTGCATCCCCAGCTTGACAATCTGGCTACTGACTATGCCTCTGCCTCACCCTTGTAGCCTGACAGAGTGATATGACCTGGTGATCGACTGCTATCCCAGCTTGCTAAGTATGGCTCTAGTTTACCCTATTGCTTTAATTCTACTGTCTGAACCCAGTATGCAACACAGACCCTGGAGGTGTGAACCCTGGGTCTTGTCTGGCTCCTGACAGCTGGGACCAATCTCTTTCAGTAACTTCTTCTCACATGGTGACCCAACATGGTGAAGTTGATAAAGCCTATGGCAAAACCCTGGTGAGGACATGAGACATATAGTATTCTTAGTCATAGAGCTGGAAAATACATTGTGGGTCATGTAGACCTGCACCAATGCAGGATTCATCATACCTAACTACTGGCACAGAAAAATCTATCCGACAAGAAACGGAGCCAATAAAGAATCTGCCCCAAGTAGAGACCAGGACCAACTACAGCACACCAATGCCTGAAGTAACATGGAACAATCTTATAAAAAGAAAAATTGAGGTGTCTCAAAAAGGTGAACTACATCCATGCTGCCTGGGAAACAAAAAAAAATCAACAACCCCCAACCCTCCAAGCTAATTGCCAAACTCAGGGCGGATTCAGACATGCGTTTAAATCGCACAGAATCCTCGGCGGCAAAGTGCGATTTAAAAAACCCCGCACTTCCGGGCTGGTGTGAATGCGCTGCAGCTTTTCAATCCGCGCTCCAAACATTCGGGCTAAGTGGAAATGTGCGCGCTCAGCACATTCACACCAGCCCGGAAGTGCGGGGTTTTTTAAATCGCACTTTGCCGCCGAGGATTCTGTGCGATTTAAACGCATGTCTGAATCCGCCCTATCTTGAAGAAAATTCCTTCCTGTCCCCAAATATGGCAATCAGTTAGATGCTGAGGATGTATGTAGGATTATTTCTTTAAGAGACTGTAAGGAGCATTAGAAATGCTTAAACAAAAAATAAAATAAAAATGAATGCATGGTTAAAGATTTCTGCCAATTTCTATATAAACAGTGAGGTACACTAGAAATATTATAGTGGCTGGGTTGCGATAGGAAGATTCGGCACTTCAAACGGAATGATACCAGCAAAGCTTTTAAGGCATTAAACTAACCTTTCTTGATAGAATTGTTTTCTGCCTCTGAACTAATACAACATCTTTTAAAAACAAAACACTAAAATGATCCTTGCAGAAATCACACACAAATTCAATGTTCCTTTCAATAAATACCAACTGCTGCATGCACATTACAATGGAGAACGGTTTCTCCTTAGACACTGAAAAGATGAGGGGAAAAAAGCAACTTGACAAAACCATGACTGGAATCTTTAAAGTAAGAACAAAATGCAACAGTTGCCACAGTAGGTTATTTTTTATCATTTAATATCTTGTTACAATGCCCCTTCCACAGTGGATGGAGAAGAGAGCAAGAGCGAGCACCCACGTGCATGATTTTCATATCACTATCTTATAAGTGGTCTTAGTTAGGCTATGCAGAGATAAAAGGAATGCCTACTGGCAATAATTAAAATTTCACATGGCTAGTATCTAAAAAATGTTATCAAGCAGATTCATAATATTCTGTGTAAATCACCTTTTCCTTCAGAACAGTTCAAGGGCAGGTCTGCCAATTAGCCATCAGGCCATTAAAGTATCTTAGTTTGTAACTTGGGACTTACCCCTTGTTCATCTAGCTTCATAAGCTGTTCTGTGACTTTAGGAGTGTTGAAGGCCAATCTGAGGCACTGGATATTTAGCTCAGGAACAACATGTTCAAGCACTTCTTTCAAGGGTAGTCCTCTGGCTGTGCAGTGCTTTGCAGTTGAAGGAACAGAATCTTCTAATACAGAGCCTCTTAACGTTGTAAGCTTGAAAACAAACAGCACAATATTATGACACATTGCAGGCTAGAGCAGAGAACTGATCCAGGACTTATGACTTCTAATCACTTGGCAAAGTCAGCCTGTCTCCTCTCTGTGTTTCAGTAAAACAGGTAAAACTCTTCAACTCACAACACTAGCTATGATGCCTAAGTAATTCATATTTGTAAAGCAGATATAGATGTGCAAGGTATTAGGATACCCAAAAGTAGTAATTTTACTGCAAGTGCTTTGTAAAGGCATCCATAAGCTCACATTTTATAGAAAATTAATACTTGGTGGAGAGAAACAGAAAATGACAACTGTCTTGTCCAAAACCATGTAGCAGGTCAAATGTAGAATTGACTCATGTAACATGAGCAGAAGACAAATGTGTGCAGTTTTAATAATAAATAGTGAGAATGGAGATAAACATGAACGTGAGTTTTTAATCTGTTTATGGAGTCTAACATTCCAACTCTGAGGTTAAAAGGAAGTGATATTCCATAGATATGCCAGAAAAAACATTTCAGGACAAACTGACTTGAATATACAGTAAATCTCCAAGTACGAGGGTTTGTTCTTAAAAAGGAGTGGGAAAAAAATCTTCTTTCACTTACAAAAAATGACTAGTTTAACTAATTGAAATAAAGATTATAAATGAAAAGAAGATTTTATTATAACATACAGTAATCTAGAATAATTCCAGTATTTGTCAAGTATGCAGTACAGTACTCAAATATAACCCACTTCTCTTATTCCACTCAACTTCTCTATTTCAGAAGGAATGTGAACTTAAGCAACACTGGAAGAAGGAACTTGCAGAAGATCAATAACCAGTCAGAAAGAGTTGCTATGACTCAGGCATTAATGCAATGAAAGACATTAATATTGACTCCAGGCATCAATGCATATATACTCTGAAAGTGCCATTTTAAAATAGCATAATTTAAATAGCATCAACAGTAGAAAAACACTTAAAAAATATTCCCAAGAAAGGGTTTTATTCAGCCATTTCCCCCTCCATATTGTACACGGGATGTCATTATGTAACCATGCAGTACATCAAGAATTCAGGCTGCCCTGGACCCTTCAACTGAATTAACATTTAATAAACTGGACAATCAAGTTGCACCAATCTGTTCAGATTTTCAGAGCCGGCCCTACCGCGGGGCAACTGAAGGGGGTGCAGTGGAACATGGAAGGAATGGTGATCTTTCAAATATGTGGGGCCCAAGTCATTTAGGGCTTTAAAGGTCAAAACTAGCACCTAGAATTGGGCCCGGAAAGCTATAGGAAGTCAATGAGAACTAAAGAGCATAGGTGTAATGTGCTCTGTGAGGGCTCGGGGGATGGGGTGGTGGACTCGGGGGGAGGAGGCCAGGCCCCGGACTTGCCGCTCGCCTCTCCAGGGGAAGAATCTGGCCGGGCGGCCGCAGACTACTGGAGGGCTGGCAGCAGGGAGATCTCCCTCACCCGAGGTTGAGGTGACTGGCCGCGGCCCTCTTACTGGGGATATGAGCGCAGCTGGAGGCGAGGCTGGAGGCCCCGCTCCCGCTGGGGTTCCACTGGCCGCAGAGGAGAGCGTCAGTGGGTTGCCATGCCAACCCCGACGCTCGGCACGTCTACGCCAGTGTGTAGGCTATGGGGGAGGGGCCTCCCCTACAAAGGCCACTCAGGCAGCATACAGTGCTGCCAGTTATCAGTGATGAGAGATTGGTCCTGGACTCTTACTGACCCTATCTACAGGCATAGTATCGAGCAGTGGTGTGTGTGTAGGAGTGCAGGTACGTAGGTGTGGGTGCGAATGGGGGCGTGAGCGAAGGAGCGACGACTGTGGGGAGGAGGAGGAGTCCCGTGGGTTTGGGGCGGGGTCAGCTGTGGTGAAATTCTCATCCCACATAGCTTCTCCCTGGGTGGGAAGGCCTGCCCCCGTTTCCTTCCCGTGGGGCCATTCTGCATCCCCAGCCCACTAGGGCAGTAGGCTCCGTGAGTGTCCGCGGGGGCGCTCTCCCTGAAGCGGCTTTTCGTCCCTATGATGATCTGTGCCCAGTCCTGGTTGGGACAACGGACACAACTCCCTAGTCCTGAGGGATAGTTTTCTAGCAGCCACACGCCTGAGACGGAAAGGGGTTACTGAACGGCCCAAGTCCGTGCCGGTATAACTGGCACCCTCTCCCCACTTGCTGCCTAGAAGGTGTGGGGCTATGGAGTTAGCTAAGGAATTACGGGAGGTGGTTAGGGCAGTACAGGCCCTTGCCCTGGAGGTGAAGGACATTCAGGACAGACAGAAACAGTTAGAAGGGGCTGTGGGGGCTCCACCACCAGCTCTCCCCAAGGCGGTTGCGGTGGCGCTGCCTTCCCGTCTGTCCCTCGCCTAGGAAACCAAAGATCCCGCAAATAGAGAAATTCAATGGGGATAGGCATAAGTTCCAGGGATTCGTGGCCTTATGTAATTTGGCCTTTAAGACCCAACCTTGTACTTATAACACGGACGCAGCGAAAGTGGCGTTCATTATAGGCCACCTAGAAGGAACGGCCCTTACATGGGCCACGCCACTGCTCACCAGCAACAGCGCCCTGTTCGGCGACTATGCAGGGTTTGAACGGGAATTCAAATTTCTATTTTATTATCCACACAGAGCTAAGGACGTCAAGACAGCCATCCTGTCCCTCCGGCAAGGGAGTATTCCCTGCTGGAGTACATCATCCACTTTCAGCAGTTAGCCGTGGACCTAGGGTGGCCAGACCACGTATTGAGGGTGATGTTTCACAAGGGCCTCTGGGACGAATTGAAAGATCAGCTTGCATTCATCGCCTTGCCGGACTCCCTGGCAGCACTGATTACATTGACCCTGCAAATAGAGGAGAGGCTCGCAGAGAGACGCCGAGAACGCCGGCAGGACACCTCCTGGGGTCGTGGCATTCCCCAACCCTTAGGAGGACCCCGTAGCCACCTGGAAGCAAGGACACCAGAGGTAGGGGAACCTATGCAATTGAGAGCCTCACGCGGCCCCCTCTCACGAGACGAGGGAGAACGACGGTACCAGGCCCAGTTGTGCTTCTACTGCGGAGAGGCAGCTCACTGCGCTCGGGAATGTCCACCTCTACCGCCACACTGACGCGATCTGGGAAACGACAGGACCTAAGACAGCCAGGGAACGTCTCGAGAATCCAAGTGACCCCTTGGACTAAGATAACATCGATTAATGTCACCAAGGCTACTGACCCAGTGCATGTTCATATCCCTCTTATGTTAACCCTCCCAGAAAATCGATCCCTCGTCATGTGGGCCCTGATCGACTCAGGCGCCTCCAGGAATTTCATTGATGCTCAAACGGTCCATGACTACAGCATACCAGTCCGCTCAAAGATCTGTCTGGAACGTGTTCACAGTATCGATGGGTCCCCTATCAGTTCAGGCCCCATCACGCAGCAGACTGGCCCTCTGTGGGGACAGATAGGACGGCATTGTGAGGTGGCAGAGTTCGATATCGTGAACACCCCCTTGTTTCCTCTTGTGTTGGGCCTCCCTTGGCTGCAACTCCATGACCCCAATATTCGGTGGAGCCAGAGAACGGTACACTTCACCTCGCACCATTGCGTTGCACGTTGCCTCTGCCCGCCTCCAACTACCTACGTAGCCCAGACTCGCGGGGCAACCAAAACTAATCACCACCCCTTGTCCCCAGAGTACCAGCAGTTCGGAGATGTGTTTAGTGAGCAACAGGCCATGGAGTTGCCCCCCCCCACGAGCTTACGATTGCCCTATTAACCTGGTGCCGGGTGCTGAGCCCCCGTTTGGAAGTATCTATGCGCTGTCCAGCCCCGAGTTGCAGGTACTATGGGAATACATAGAAGAAAATCTTCGCAAGGGTTTCATATGGCATTCTTCCTCCCCCTCCGGAGCTCCTATCTTAAAGGATGGCGGGTTGCGGCCCTGTACAGGCTATAGGGGCCTCAATGCCCTCACCATAAAAAATCAGTACCCCTGACCGTTAATCCCAGAGCTATTGAACTGCCTGCAAGGCGCTACAGTATTCACCAAATTAGACTTACGTGGAGCATACAACTTAGTTCAGATTTGTGAGGGCGATGAGTGGAAGACCGCCTTTTGAACCCGTTATGGATATTTTGAATATCGGGCAATGCCCTTCGGCCTTGTTAACGCACTGGCCACCTTTCAACACCTGATTAATGACATTTTTCATGACATGTAGGATCTTTTTGTGATAGCCTATCTCGATATTTTAATATACTCCAAGTCCATGCCGGACCACATGCACCACCTATGCTGTGTGTTACTCCGACTTCGACAACATCGTTTGTACTGCAAACCCAAAAAATGTGCATTCCATCTCACAGCACTGTGACACCCCAGGGTGTTTGGATGGGCCCCAGAAAGATTGAGGCGATCCAAAGATGGCCTGCCCCCCAAGCAGTGAAACTAATGCAAAGGTTCCTTGGTAGCCCGAACTACTATTGGCAGTACATCCCACAATACACTGACATCACGGTTCCACTGACACAGTTGCTAAAAAGGGGCAACCCTTTCACTGGGGACACACGCAGCAGCAAGCCTTCAATGAGTTACAGGTTGCTTTCACTCGAGCCCCCGTTACAACATCCAGACTTCGAAAAGTCCTTTGTTGTAGAAACTGATGCCTCCAGCGTGGCCCTCGGAGCCATCTTATTACAGGCAAAGAATGAGAACAACCTGATGCTCCCTTGTGTCTTTTATTCACGACAGCTGACGGAAGCGGAACAGAACGATACTATTCTTGACCGCGAGCTGCTTGCAATCAAGGCGGCCTTTGAGACCTGGAGGCACTACCTTGAAGGAGCGCGATATCCAGTGACGGTCATAACAGACCATAAGATCCTGACCTACTTGCATACGGCTCGCATCATGAACACCCGTCACGCTCGGTGGGCTTTGTTTTTTGCCCATTTTTTCCTTTTCAATTCAATATCATCCTGGGAAGCTGAATACTCTCGCCGATGCCTTGTCCTGTTACTACGAGGAAGATCAGGAACCTTCAGAGATCGGAAACCCGATGCTCCATTTGAGGGTCTTTGCGGCCACCTCCCCCTGATTACAGAAGTTGCAAGCCCTATCTCAGAAGGACCTCGCCATTACAACCGACCCCCGGTACACATTTGCCCAAAGGGTGTATGAATATCAAGGCAAGATAGCGGTTCTCCAAGCCTACAGAAAGCAGATCTTGTGGGCCCATCATGACGCTCCTATGGCAGGCCACCCAGGCCAACACCGTACCATCGAGCTCCTCCACAGACATTTTTGGTGGCCTACCCTAACCAAGGACACCCAAGCTTATGTCCAAGGGTGCCCTTTGTGCGCTTGTACCAAAACCAGTTGACAAAGACTGTTCCGACTATTACAACTCTGTCCCCCTCCGCAGGGTCCGTGGAAAAGGCTCACTATGGATTTTATCATCTAGCTACCGTCATCTTAGGGGTATGACACCATTTTAGTAGTGGGAGACCATTTCTCGAAATTGGGGTACTTCATTGCGTGCACTGGCCTTCCTTCCTCACAACAAACTGCCCTCTTAGTTCTGCAAGGTGTGGTGCAGCTGCATGGGTTACCGACAGAGATTATAACAGATTGGGGAACTCAGTTCATTGCTTGGTTCTGGAAGGCCTTATTTAACTCATTGGGAGTCCAATTAAGCTCAACCACTGCCTATCACCCCCAAGCGAATGGGCAAGTGGAACATGTCAACCAAACAATTGCACAACATCTCCAAAGTTATACTGACTACCTCCAAGATGACGGGAAAACCTGGCTCCCAATGGATGAGTTTGCATATAACAACGCCTTGAACGCCTCCATTGGGACCTCCCACTTTTACACGACGTATGGATTTCATCCCCATTTGTGTTTCCCAGAGCTACCATCAACGTCTGTCCCAGTGGCTGGGGAAATCACCCGCCGCCTACAACAAACACATGCGCATACCAGAACCATGTTACTCCGGCCTCGACAAAATTACAAGAAACAAGCCGACCGTCACCGACGTATCGCACCCCTGTTACAACCTGGGGATCTAGTATGGATCAAGCAGTGTCACTACCCTTCCTCATGTCCCTCCACCAAATTGGACCATCGCTATATAGGCCCCTTTCCCATCCTTTGCCGAGTCAATCAAGTAACGTATACCATGCAGTTGGCTCCCCATATACTCATTCACCTGACCTTTCACATTTCCCTGCTGAAACAAGCTCAGACCCTCTTACTCCTGGTCCCTGCTGAAGCCCCCCCTCCTCAGTTGCTGCTTCCTGATGCCCCTGAATACGAGGTGCATACCATCCTTGATGCCAAATACATTTGTGGCCGACTCCACTATTTTGTGGACTGGAAGGGGTATGGCCCCACAGATCACTCCTGGAAACCCGCCTACGCGGTGCATGCCCCTCTCCTGGTCCGCCACATTCATCAACTGCACCCCGCCGCGCCCTCCCTGCCCCGTTCCCTTGGGCGCGTGTGTGTGCTGTGAGGGCTCGGGGGTTGGGGTGGCAGACTCGGGGGAGGAGCTGGGCCCCTGGGCTCGCTGCTCGCTTCTCCGGGGGAGGAAACCGTCCAGGCAGCCGCTGGTTGCTGAAGAGCCAGCAGCAGGGAGATCTCCCTCACCCGAGGTTGAGGAGGCTGGCCGCTGCCCCGTTGCTGGGGAGACGAGTGCAGCTGGCGGTGGGGCTGGAGGCCCCAGGGCTCCACCGGCTGCAGAGGAGAGCGCCAGCAAGCTGCCATGCCAACCTCGACGCTTGGCATGCCTATGCCAGCGTGCAGGCTACGGGGGCAGGGCCTCCCCTACAAAGGCCGCTCAGGCAGCATACAGGGCTGCCGGTTATCAGTTATGAGAGACTGGTCCTGGACTCTTACTGACCCTACCTACATGCATAGTATTGAGCAGTGGTGTGGGTGTGTGTGCGCGCAAATGGAGGCGTGTGTGAAGGAACGGCGACTGTGGGGAGGAGGGGGGGGGGAAGTCCCGTGGGTTTGGGGTGGGGGTCAGCTGTGGTGAACTTCTCACCCCACATAGCTCCTCCCTGGGTGGGAAGGCCTGCCCACGTTTCCTTCCCGTGGGCCCATTCCTCCTGTGGGGCCATTTTGCACCTTCGGCCCGTTAGGGCAGTAGGCTCTGAGAGTGTCTGCGGGGACGCTCTCCCTGAAGTGGCTGTTCATCTCTATGATGATCTATGCCCAGTCCTGGTTGGGACAATGGGCACAACTTCGATCCTGAGGGATAGTTTTCTAGAAGCCACATGCCTGAGGTGGAAAGGGGTTACCGAATGGCCCAAGTCTGTGACATGCTCACGGTGACCCACCCCCAAAAGGAGACGGGCTGCCACATTCTGCGCCAGCTGCAGCTTCCAAACAGTCGCCAAGGGTAGCCCCACATAGAGAACATTACAGTAGTCTAGCCTTGAGGTAGTGATGAAAGCATGAATGATGAAGGTTGCAGCCGTCTCACCAGATGGATTTGGTGAAAAGTGCTTCTGACCACTGCCACAACCTGACAATCCAGGGGCAGCAGGGGGTCCAGAAGCACTCCAAGTTATCTACAGGGGGCCAGACCCCCTCAATAACAGGGGTCCCAATCCCGTCCAACTCACAAGATTGGCCAACTGAGTCTTGTCCGGATTCAGCTTCAATCGGCTCATCCTCATCCAGTCCCCAACAACAGCTAGGCACTGGGAAAGCACCAAGACTGCATGACCTGGGTCAGATGAAAGAGCAAGATAGAGCTGGTGTCCATACTGATGGTACCATCTCCATACTGATGGTACCTTGCTCCAAGCTTCCGGATGATCTCACCCAGTGGCTTTAGATACACATTGAAGAAGAGGAAAGACAGAATGGAACCCTGCAGGACAACACAAGGGAGATCCTAAGGGGATGACGAGCAATCTCCCATCACCACCAGGAATGAACAGAACCACTCAAGAGCAGTCTCGCAGACGTGTCAACACCACTTCATGATCAACCATATCAAAAGCCGGTGAAAAGTCTAACATGATCAACAGGGCACAATTCCCTCTATCAATCTCCAGGCGTAGATCATGGACCAAGGACATAAACACAGTCTCGGTGGTATATTCTGGACAAAAACCTGACTGAATAGGGTCCAGGAATCCAAAAGCAACAAGATGGGGCTGAAGCTGTCGGGCAACCACTCAATAACCTTCCCTACAAAGGGAAGATTAGAGACAGGGTGATAGCTGGTTTCTTAAGCAGGGGTCGGACAACCACATGCATATTATAATTTTTAAGTTAGTGACTATATTAGAAGCATAATTATTGGATTTAGGTTTCATCTGATGGTAGACACACAAATTAATGAACACACCACACAAAAAATATCATCCAAGATCTCTGTATTTCCTTTGTAAAAATTGAACCTGGTCCCATGGCAAAAACTCGGGGGACAGCTGTTCTATATTCACAGAGCAGGCACACAATCTTCCCTGCACTGAAGCTCACTGGTTGAGCAGTCCTTATCTGGAGAGACCATCTCTAGAACAAAAGAGGGAATTTTCCTTTCCCTCTCAATCTTTCATGGCATCTCTTGAGAAACTAAATAATGACACAAATTAGTGCAAACTGTGATGGGGATTAAGGGATGTGGCCATTTCATTTAAAACTGGACCAAGTCCAGCCAATCCATTATGCATACTGTTCGTATTTTGACTGCTAAGGAATTTAGATATTGGCTTGAGATTTTTTTCTGCATTTAATATAGATCTTCTGAGGAATGTGTACCAAATGTTATGGTTTGCCTAACATTCCTTTCTTTTTTACAGGCATGTCCGTGAAGCATGTCAATAGAGGACCGGAAAATGGAGAAAACTGAACTGCGTGACATCATCAAATAACTTTGTTTGAAAGACATGATGCCTCAGGAAGTGCATGCAGACATGCAATAGACATTAGGGGACTCTGCTCCAGTTTATTCAACTGTTGTTAAGTGGTGTGCAGAATTTAGGCATGGGAGACTTCCAGTGAAGATGTGGACCATTCCGGCTGTCCATCATCATCTATTTCTGAGGAAACAATTGCAAAAGTGCATGATCTGAACGATCGTCAGTTGACTGTCAGATTCATTTCTGTCTCTCTTGGCATTTCCTATGGCAGTAGACCACCTGATGTTGAGGAAGGTGTCTGCACGACAGGTGCCACGAATGTTGATGGATATCCAAGTTGCAACGTGGTGTGCTCTTTCACCAAGACAACACGCCCGCCCACACATCTGCAGTGACATTGGCTACCATCAGAGATGCGGGATTTGAACTGCTTGAACACCCACCCTATTCGCCAGATCTGGCCCCCAGCGACTTCCATTTGTTCCCAAACCTGAAAGAACACCTTCAGGGATGGCAATTTTCTGGTGACTAGGACATGATGTCTGCTATGAATGCTTGGTTTTGGGACCAAGACAAAGAATTTTTTCACAGTGAAATCCAAGCCTTGGAGCATTTCAGTTCAAGGAGACTAAATTGAAATTTAACAAAAACAAAAAAAATCATTTGGATACATATGGTCTTTCACACTCAAAATACAAATTTTTTGATCGGCCCTCATAGGTCATGGAAAAGCTATTGCATAGGAACTTTTGGTGACTACAAAATAGAAACATAGTTTAAAAACTCATTTATTCAGTGAATGATCCAGTAAGAAGCATGGTTTTAATTACATTACAAAAGCCTAGTAGTTATGATTTTTTTACAGACATGATTTGATTGTCTCATGTAGTCATCAAAAATGAGAAACATTCTGTTGTAAGACACAGGATGTTTTGTCCATACTGATAAGACAGATCATGACCCTTTTTACATGGATGCTTTTGCTCCCCTCCCCCGCCCACATGTGACTGCATGGGCAGTGTCCGTATGACCACCGCAGCCAGTGTGTGTGGGTGCATCCATGCTCCTGCGCGCCACCCACTTCCACCGATCCCCCACACATGGAGGCAACGGAGGTGCCTCTGTGTGTGGAGGTGGGCAGAAGTTCGTGTGACGGGTCACCCACACACCGCACACCCGCTGCTGCCTCCACCCATCCCTCACGGACTGCGGCTCCTTCCCAGTCCGTTTAAAAAGGGCCTATTATTACAAATCTATAACCTTAAGATCAACTCATTATAGTAGAACGGTCCTGACAGTGATTACTCTCAGGCTCTTTTCAAACGGTGTGGGGGTGAGGGGGGAATGGGTGTGCACCCTAGTAGGTGTTTGGCATGTGGGCAGCTGCCACATGGACATGCACCCATCTCCACCCACCTCCACCAATCTCCAAGAACAGAGCCATGCCCGTTTTGGCCGATGGCTCCGTCTATGGGCGATGGGTGAAGGTGGATAGAAATGGGTGGAGTACAGGAGCGCTCACCTGCTGCGGCAGTCACACAGGACTCCCCCCACGCATGCATACACAGGCACCCATGTGTGCGTTGCGTGGAGGTGTCTTGTGTGAAAAGGGCCTAAGCTTAACATTAATTGGTCTGCAAAGTGAATGCTAATCTTTATTCAGTTTAAGTTTTAAATAGGTAGTAAGAGTCCCAATTGTGTACAGAGCTGCATTTGAACTCCATACTTCTGACATGAAAAACTGTGCAAAGTGGCCATCAAAATGTCCTTGGTAAGAAAGTTATGTTAAACTTTTAGAAAACTTTAGCTGAAGATTATAGTAATAAGTTACAACCGCTTTCTAGAATAAATACCATCAGGGCCTGGTGATTTGTTACTGTTTAATTTGTCAATCTGTCTGCTCTAAAGTCTTTTCTAGAATCACACTGATTTGCAACAGTCCTCAGATTTACCTCCTATAAAGAATAGCTCATGTGTGAGTATCTCCTCAATATCCTCTGCAGTGAAGATCGACGCAAATAATAAAATTTGGCTTCTCTGCAACAGCCTTACCTATCCCTTTCATCCTCTGGTTGTCAACCGACTCTTTAGCAGGGAATTATGCCCTGTTGCTCTTGTTAGATCTTCCAATGGCCTTTGATACAATTCATCATGAGGTGTTGTTGACATGACTGTGGGCCTTGGCTGTGTGCATGGGGACTGCTCAAGTGGTTCAGTTCATTCTTGTCAGGGATGTCCCAGCGGGTGGAGTGCCCTCGGGATCTCCCCTTTCATATCCCGCAGGGTTCCATACCATCTCCCCTCTTGTTCAATGTGTATATGAAGCCGCTGAACAAGATCATTTGGAGGTTTGGAGTGAAGTGCTATCAATATGCTTATACTACCCAGCTTTACCCTCTCTTTTTCATCTGACCCAGGACCTGCAGTTTCAGTGCTGATCCAATGACTGGCTGCTGTTGGTGACTGGATGAGGTGAGCCAATTGAAGATGAATCCAGACAAGACTGAAGTGATGATGGTTGGCTGATCCTGTGATTTGGAAGGGATTGGGACCTCTGTCATTGAGGGGGTCTGGCCCTCTCTGGTTACTCAGGTTCGCAGCCTTGGAGTGCTTCCGGACCCCTTGCTACGCCGGGAACTTCAAGTGGCGGGCACGGCCAGGAATACTTTTCACCAACTCCATCTGGTGAGGAGGCTTTAGCCCTTCCTTTCTGTTTCACATTTGGCCACCATCATCCATGCTTTCATTACCTCAAGTCTAAATTAGTGCCACATGTTTATGTGGGGCTACCCCTGATGACTGTTCAGAAGCTGTAGCTGGTGCAGAATGCGGCAGCCTGGCTCCTTTCAGAGGTGGATTTCTGGGAGCACATTGCATCTGTGTTTTACAGTCTGCACTGGCTTCCTATAGCTTTCTGGGTAGAATTCAAGGTACCGGTTTTGACTTTTAACCCTGCTACACCGTCTTGAAAAAGCTGACGTTAATTGTGTCTTGTGTAGTTAAGCTGACGTTAACTACCCCAGTCCACAGCACTGAGTTTTCTGGAATGTGCAAACTAACACGAAATGTGATGGGGTAGTTTTTTTAACTCCAGGTGAAAAACCTGGGGTTAAAAAAAATACCCCATGGCAAAATGTATTGGGGTAGTTTTTTGCCGCAAGGCTGTTGTTTAAAAAAACAAAAAAAGGTTAACGATAACCAAGATTCCTTTGAGTATATTGTGTACCTGGGTCCAGATAACAATGTCCTAAAAGGGCAAAGTTGGAGAGCCACTAACCTGCAAGTTTTTGCAAGAGATGTACGCTTGGGGTAGGAAAATATCCCCAGATGGTAGAGCAGGGTTAAAGTCCTACGTGGTCTGGGCCCCACATATCTGAAAGACAGTCTTGCCTTCTATGCTCTGCTGTGACCCCTCTCTTGCGGGTACCACCCGCCAATCTTGTTTGTACAAGAGCCTGCAGAGAGGCACTCGGTTGCTGCTACAGTATTATAGAACTCCCTTTCCCTGGAGGTCATATTCCAGAGGCAATGTAAAACTTTTATTTTTAGCAAAGCATTGGCTGATAGGCTACGGTCAGAGGGTTAAGGGGTGATGGTGGGTTTCATTCATTTCCTACCACGCCCTTCCCAGAAATGCTCAGTGCTGCTCACAAAACATAAAAACAGAAAATATACATAAACATAGATAACACATTAAAATATTTAAAACCCCTAAACCCCCCACAACTCTATCCCAGCCTGCTAAATGCCTGGCCAAACAAGGTCTTATCTCTCTTCAAAACATTTGCTCGAGCTTAGGTGGATCTCCAAGGGGAGAGTTTCATAACTGTGGAGCAGCCACCGAGAACACCTCTCTGCATAACCACGTTGTACAAACCTCACGGACAGTTGGTATTCGCAAGAGGGTGCCCTTGGCCGACCTCAGAGGTCACAATGGAACATAAGGGAACTTATGTTGCTTTAAATGCTTACTGTTCCACGCACAGACCCTAGAAGCAGGCTGAGTGCTGGAGTCCAATGCGTGGATGAGATGATGGTCCAGGGAGAGGGGATTTAGATGCGTTAGGAACTGGGGAACCTTTGGAGAAAAAGGGAGCCTCTAATGGAAGGATGGACTCCACTTTAACCAAAATGGAACCAGACTGCTGGCACTAAAAATCAAAAAGATGGTAGAGGAGTTTTTAATCTAAGATCGGGGGAAAGCCAACAGTTGCTGTGGAGCATGTGGTTCAGATGGAGGCAGCCCAAAGGGATGCCATCATTAATAGTGATATAGTGTATTCCAGTAAAGAGGACAGCAAAAATTGGAGGGAGAACAGACAGGCATTAGTATGGAAGAGATAAACATAAATACTTCCAAATTAAACAAAATATGCAATTACAAACCCCAAAATAAGCATAAAAGGAATATGTTTAAGTGTCTACATACAAATGCTAACAGTCTAAAACGTAAGATGGGAGAATTAAAGTTTTGGCACTAAATGAAGATATAGACATAATGGGAATCTCAGAGACCTGGTGGAAAGGTTAACCAATGGGGGACACTGTAATACTGGGGTACAAACTATATTGGAACTACAGAGTAAATGGAGCTGGTGGTGGGATAGTGCTATATGTTAGAGACAGCACTGAGTCAAGCAGTCTTAAAATTTTACATGAAGTGAAATGTACCCTGCAATCTCTTTGAATAGAAATTTCATACACAATGGGGAAGTCAGTGACAGTGGGACTATACTGTCAACCCTCTGATCAGGATCGTGAAACTGACCATGTAATGCTAACGGATATTAGACATATACTAAAATTGCAAACACAGTAATAATGGGTGATTTCAATTATCCTAATATTGACTGGGTGAATTTCTCCTTAGGGTGTGATGTAGCTGTAACATTTCTAGATGTTGTAAATGACTGCTTCTTGGAGCAACTGGTCCTGGAACCTACGAGAAGAGGAGCTAATTTGGATCTAGTCTTAAGTGAAGCACAGGACCTGGTGCAAGGGGTAATGGTGGTAGAGCCACTTGGAAATAGTGATCATAATATAATCAAATTTGACATAGGATACGAGGGAGATTGATGAAAAAACCCTACCACAGTTACATTTACCGTTAAAATGAGAAATTAATTAGAGGGAAACTAAAAGGAGCAGTTGTGAGGTTAAATGCATGCAAGTAGCGTGGAGGTTATTTAAAACACCATCTTGGAAGGAAAGATTAAATGAATTCCACAAATAAACTAAGGTAGCAAAGAGGACCAAATGTCTGTCAGCGTGGCTAAATGGGGAGGTGAGGAAGGCTATTAGAGCTAAAAAGGAGTCCTTTAAAAATGGAAAGCTAGTCCTAATGAAGAAAATAGGAATGAGCATAAACATTGTAAATTAAGTTGTGGCAAAGTGGTTTGAATGATATATTTTATTGGACCAACTACTGTTGTTGAAAATAAGCAAGCTTTTGGGCCACACAGGACGCTTAATCAAGCATGTAGCATAGCCAGTAGAAACATAAACTGAGCAGATGTAGGACAGGTATATAAGAGGGGGCATGGAATGTGTGGCAGTGGAGAGAACAAGATGGGAGGGGGGTAGAGAGAGAGAGATGTGCCAGACGTTTAAAAACAGCTGTAAAATTATATATTGGTGCAGGAGACAAAGAGACAATAGGTAATTGTAAGCACACAGAGAGGGCAAATATATGGGTTGGGGGTACACTGGGAAACAGCTTATCAGGTGAAAGGAATCCATATTCCCTTCACCTGATAAACTGTTTCCCATTATACCCCCAACCCATATATTTGTCTCCTACACCAATATATAATTTTACAGCTGTTTTTAAACGTCTGGCACAACCTTCTGTCTTTAACCCCCCTCCCCCGCCCACCTGCTACCAAGTCCTATCCACTTCCACCTATTCCATGCACCCTCATATATACCTGCCCTACATTTGCTCAGTTTATGTATTTCTAAGGGCTACGCTACATGCCTGAAGAAGGCCCTGTGTGGCTCAAAAGCTTGCTTATTTCCACTAACAGTTGTTCAATAAAAGATATCATTTGAACCACTTTGTCTCTCTGTCACTTGGGACCAACACAGCAACCACACTCTATCTCCAAATTAGATGTAAAATATTAATAAGAGAAGCCAAGTGGGAAGAAGCGACTTGCTCAAGACACAAATAATAATAATAAAAAACGTTTTCGAGTACATCAGAAGCAAGAAGCCTGCTAGAGAGGGTAAAAGGGACACTCAGGGAGGATAAGGACATTGCAGAGGAGCTGAATGAATTCTTTGTTTTGATCTTCATCACTGAGGATGTTGGGAAGATACACACGCTAGACCAAGTCTTTGTAGGTGAAGAATTGGAAGAACTGTCACAAATAAGTGTGACTCTGGAGGAGGTTCTAGAGCAAACTGAAAAACTAAATAGTAGCAAATCACCAGGACCAGTTGGTTTTCATCGCAGATGGAAGAAACTCAAATATAAAGTTGCTGACCTATTATTGGTAATTTGTAACCTATCGCTAAAATCTGCCACTGTACCAGAGAACTGGAGGATAGGAAATGTAATGCCAATATTTAAAAAGGGCTCCAGAGGTGATCCTGGAAACTACAGACTGGTGAGTCTGATGTCGGTGCTGGGAAAACTGGTGGAAATGGTTGTTAACAGAATTACTGAGCATATTGATAAACATGGCTTAATGGGGAAGAGTCAACATGGATTTAGGAAAGGGAAGTCACTAATCTATTGGAACTTTTTGAGGGTGTAAATAAGGATGTGGAGAAGGGTGAGCTGGTTGATATAGCGTATCTGGACTTTCAGGAGTAGTTTGATAAGGTCTGTCATGAGAGACTCTTGAGGAAATTAAACAGTCATGGGATAAGAGGAAGTATATTATTGTGGATTGGCTACTGGTTAAAAGATAGGAAGCAAAGAGTAGAACTAAATGGTCAGTTCTCACAGTGGAGAGAACTAACTAGTGGAGTGCACCAGAGATCTGTACTGTGATCGCTGTTGTTTAATTTATTCATTAATGATCTGAAGAGGGGAATAAAGAGTGAGAGGATCAATTTCAGAGACACAAAGTTATTCAAGGTAGTTAAAATTTGAGCGGATGGTGAACAATTGCAGGAGGATCTTGCGAGACTGGGTGACTGGGCATCCAAATGGTAGATGAAATTTAAAGTGGACAAGTGCAAAGTGATGCTCGTAGGGAAAATAACCCAAAGTGATGCACATAGGGAAAATAACCCAATCTGTAAGTATAAAATGCTGGGTTCTAAATTGGGAGTTACCACTCAGGAAAAGGATCTTGGAATCATTGTGGACAGTACACTGAAATTCTCAGCTCAGTGTGTAGCAGCAGTCAAAAAAGTAAACCGAATGTTAATCATTCAGACAGAATAAAAATGAAAATATCGTGATGTCTTTATACAGATCTATGGTATTTTATTTATTTTATAACAAATCTTTTATCCTGCACCCTCCTGCATTTCGGCAGCTCGGAGCTGCGCACAACACAAAACATAAAATAACAATAATAAAACCATCTAAAATGCTACGATATATAAATATATAAAATGGACACACAACAATTCCAGCAGCAAGGCAAATAATTCCCACCCCACCCTCTCCCCGAAGGCCCGGCAGAACAACCAGGTCTTACAACATTGACGGAAAGAGGGGAGGTCTGGGGACAGATGGGCCTCCAGTGGAAGGGAATTCCACAGCCGAGGTGTGACCACCGAGAATGCCCTCTCTGCCGTCGCCACCTGGCATACCTGGGGGATTTCGAGCTGGGCGCCCCCGGCCAACTGCGAAATGATCTGAGGCGGTCTCACAGGTAAACAGGACCCAAGCCGTTTAAGGCTTTATAGGTCATAACCAGCACCTTGAATTGGGCCTGGAAGACAATAGGCAGCCAGTACAGAGTACGGAGCACAGGTGTAATGTGCCCACGGCAGCCCGTCCCCATAGGAGGTGGGCCGCCGCGTTCTGCACCAGCTGCAAGCTCCGGACCGTCGTCAAGGGCAGCCCCATGTAGAGTGCATTACAGTAGTCCAGTGGAGAGGTAACGAAAGTATGGATGATGGTGGTCAGATCCGAGTCAGACATACAGTCGCAGCCGTCGCACCAGATGTAATTGGTGAAATGCTCCCCTTGCCACAGCCTCCACCTGACAATCCAGGCAAAGCTGTGTGTCGAGGAGCACCCCCACACTACGAACATGAGTGGTCAGAGGGGGGTAGACCCTGCCAATGATGGGAGCCACCACCCCTTCAGCCCTACCCACCAACATCACCTCCATCTTGTCAGGATTCAGCCTCAGACGGCTCATCCTCATCCAGGGTCCCCCAAAACTGCCAAGCACCAGCTAAGTACCAAGACTGCTGGGCCTGGGTCTCCAGAAAACAAGAGGTAAAGCTGTGTATCATCGGCGTACTGATGACATTGCATGCCAAACCCTCTCATGACCTCACCCAAAGAATGCATATACACGTTGAACAGGAGGAGACAGAATAGAGCCCTGCGGGACTCTACACATGAGATTCCAGGGAGATGATGTACATTCCCCAAGAACTACCCGCTGAGTTCTCCCTGCCAGGAATGAGCGGAACCATTCAAGAACGATTCCATTCACCCCGGCCCGGTCCTGCACCTGGACAATACCTGCAGTACTGGTTACCCCATCTCAAAAAAGACATAGTAGATCTAGAAACAGTACAGAGAAGGGCAACAAAAATGATCAAGATATGGAACGGCTCCCTGACTGAAGAGAGGCTTGATAGGTTGGTGCTCTTCATCTTGAAGAAGAGACGACAGAGGGGATATGATAGAAGTTTATAAAATCATGAGTGGTGTGGAACATGTAAATAGGGAGTGGTTATTTACCCTCTCTAACAGTACTAGAACAAGGGGGAACCTGAGGGGGTGGAGGACCTGCCTTGTCCAATTTCATGGGATCAATTTCAGTGGGTGTCGTCCGCTGATGCGGCGGAGGTCCTTGGGGCTGTAAGGGCCACCGGTTGTGAATTAGATCCGTGCCTCTCATAGCTGGTCAAGGCCTGCCGGGAGACATTAGGGCCGTTGCTGGTGTAGGTTGTCAATGCCTCCCCTTAGGGAGGGCAGGGTGCCGAGCCGCCTCAAAGAGGCAGTAGTGAGGCCCCTGCTCAAGAAACCATCTCTTGACATTGACTCCCTGGACAGCTATTGGCCAGTCTCTAACCTTCCCTTTTCAGGGAAGGTTATTGAACAGGTGGTGGCTAGGCAGCTTCAGGGGCATCTAGATCGTGTTAGTTTCCTTGATCCCTCGCAGTCTGGTTTTTGTCCTGGGTTCGGCATGGAGACTGTGCTTGTGGCTTTGGTTGATGAACTGCATCGTGAATTCGACCAGGGCAGATTTTCTACTTTAATTCTATTAGACCTGTTGGCTGCATGTGATACCGTTGACCACGAGATGCTGGTGGCTCGGCTGCCGGACTGGGCCGGGGTGGGCGGAATTGTTCTTGAATGGTTTCTCTGGTTCCTGGTTGGGAGAACTCAGTGTGTGGTTCTCGGGGAATGTACGTCATCTCCCCAGGACCTCATGCGTGGAGTCCCACAGGGTTCTGTTCTGTCCCTCCTCCTGTTCAACGTTTATATGCAGCCTTTGGGAAAGGTCGTGAGGGGGTTCGGCATGCGTTGTCATCAGTACGCCAACGACACACAACTTTACCTCTCTTTTTCTGTAGACCCAGACCTGGTAGTCTCGGTGCTCACCCAGTGCTTGGCAGAGGTGGGGGACTGGATGAGGGCGATCCATCTGAACTTGAATCCCAACAAGACGGAGATGATGTTGGTGGGTAGGGCTGGGGTGGTGGTGGCCCCCATCATCGATGGGGTCTACCCCGTATGGTCACACAGGTCCGTAGCCTGGGGGATGCTCCTCGACTCACAGGTCCGCCTGGATCTCCAGGTGGAGGCTGTAGCGAAGGAGCATTTCGCCGATTACATTTGGTATGACAGCTACGGCCGTATGTTTTGGACTCTGATCTGGCCATCATCATCCATGCCTTCATCACCTCTAGACTAGACTACTGTAACGCATTCTACGTGGGGTTGTCCTTGGGGATGGTCCGGAGGTTGCAGCTGGTGCAGAATGCGGTGGCCCGTCTCTTAATGGGGACAGGTCGCCGCGAGCACATTACACCGGTGCTCCGTCCTCTGCACTGACTGCCTTTATCTTCCAGGCCCAATTCAACGTGCTGGTAATGACCTACAAAGCCCTAAATGGCCTGGGCCCGGCTTACCTGCGGGACTGCCTCAGGCCCCGGATTGCATTGTGGCCCCTGCGGTCGGCTGGGAACGCCTGACTTGAAGTCCCCCAGGTTGCCCGGGTGGCGACAATGGGGAGGGCATTCTTGGTGGCCGCTCGCAGGCTGTGGAACTCCCTTCCGACGGAGGCCCACCTGGCCCTGAACCTCCCCTTCCGTAGACAGTGTAAGACCTGGCTGTTCCATCGGGCCTTTGGAGAGGGAGACGGGTAGGGTGGGGTGGGTTGGGAAGGGGAATTCTGCCCTTTTAGTTCTTTGTATCCTTTTAAATGTTTTAATTATATTTTATATGTGTTTTATTGATGTTTGTAAGCCACCCTGAGCTGCTCTAGAGCAGGAGGGGGCGGGGTATTTAAAAAAAAAAGAAAAAAGGAGGACACTCCATGAAATGAACAGGAAGCAAAATAGGAGAAAGCATTTTTTTTCACTCAACACACAATTAACTTGTGGAAAAGTGGTCAAGGCTGGCAGTGTAGCTTGTTTTAAAAAGAGATTGGATAAGTTCCTGGAGGATAGGTGCATTAATGACTATTATCCAAGTAGGTTTTGGGGAAGTAACCTCTTATTGTTGGGGACTGGAACAACTGGGAAAGGATTGTCTATTGTGACCTGTTGTGTACTTAAGAGACAGAGGGCTTTTTTTATATGAGCCTCATTTCTTGCAGACTTCTGAAGTCCGGGAGAAACAAACTTGGGGGGGGGGGGGTGTTAGACATTCACCCTGCTAGCGGAGTGTCGACATTCACCTCTGTTCCCGGTACAGGAAGTTGGCTGCATGCCATTGGAAACAGTGGGTGCCGGTGAACTAATGCATGCTTGGAGATGTGGGCTTGTAAAAAACCCCATACTGAGGTTTTTTTATAAGTCTGCATCTCCAAACATGTGCTAGTTCGCTGGTGCCTGCTGTTTCCAATGGTGCCCAGCCAACTTCCGGTAGCAGGAGTGAACATCAACCCCCCACATGACTTTGTTTATCCCAGGCTTTAGAAAGTCCTCAAGAAACAAGGCTCGTGTAAAACTGCCCAGAGATTAGCCACTGTTGGAGACAGGATGCTGGGCTCGATGGACCATTGGTCCGACCCAGTACGGCACTACTTATGTTCTTATGTTAAGGGAAGAGGCGGTCTTTCAGGTATCTGGGGCCCAGGCCGTTTAGGGCTTTAAAGGTCAAAACCAGCATCCTGAATCGTACCTGGAAAGCTATTGGCAGACAGTGAAGACTTCAGAGCACCAGTGTAATGTGCTCCTGGAGACCCACCCCCCGACAGGTGGGCCACTGAGTTCTGCCCCAACTGCAGTTTCCTAACAGTCATCAAGGGCAGCCCCACATAGAGTGCACTGCACCAGTCTAGTCTTGAGCTTACGAAGACATGGATGATGGTGGTCAAATCAGAGTCTGATAGAGAAAGCCATAGCCTTCTCACCCGATGACGTTGGTGAAAAGTGCTCCTGGCCACCACTGCAACCTGGCCATCCAGGTACAGAAATGGATCCAAGAGCAGCCCCAGGCTGTGAACCTGTGTGACCAAAGGAGGAGGGATGCCATCAGTAACAATTAAAGGGTTTTTATATGGATTTTTGTTGTATTTCTATTGTATTTTCTATTTTTATGATGTAAGCTGACCTGGGCCTTTGGGGAAGGGTGGGATAGAAATCTAAATAAATAAATAAATAAAGTGTTTCCTTCTTCCGATGAATTTGGAAAAAAGCATTATTATTATGTTTAGCAAGTCACTCTTCAAATACCCTCTCTGGCCCGCCTTATTAATGTTTTACATCACTTGTGTAGGTGTCCAGAAAAAGAGATAGTGACATAAATTTGTATTTGCTGAGTCATGCCATCATCCACAGTTTGGGGCAGGGGAGGGGAAAGACCCAGAAAACTAAAATAATAAAAATAAAATAAAGATCAGTCATGTAAATATATAACATTCTCTTACTTCAACAGGCTTGAACCTGATACCTTTTAGACCTTTAATTCAAAACTTAAATTACTTAGAGCTGCACTCAGGAACAATTGCTAGTTTCATTTTAATTCAGCCAATAGGGAAGTAGTTGTGTGACACTTTCGCTGTTAAATACATAGCTGTTTGCTAGAAGCCTTTTGTACTCCTGCTCAGCCATGTTGCTAAACTTTAAATCTATCATGTGTGAATGAACTGAGTTCTTCTTCACTGCAACCCAGGCGTAACCTTCCTGTAAGTTTTTTTTTTAAATGAGATATGAACCAGTTGGTTAAAGTGAAATTCAAACATGTGATCACCACTCCCTCACTTTACGCAATAGTCAACATAGCTTTGTGTGTACTGGGTGGTGCAGCATCTCTCTCTGGGATAGACACTCATTGTTCAATATTATGCCAGAACAGGACAGTCAAATCGCCTTCAAATACGTGATGCACAGCAACATTATCTGCAAGTGTGTTCACACACTCTTCATGGGTATTGCTAGTGCTAACCAAACATTTTGGGACAAAGGCATGATTTATTACTGAAATGCTCATATGTAGTTTTGCTGATATATTTTACCATTATTTTATAAATATATTTTATAAGATCCTTAGTGGTATATAGATGGACCATATATTTTTGGTAGAGTTAAAACAATATATTATAACAATAAGCAACAGACATCTTTCTTCTGGTTTGAGTACCTGTAATAAAAAGCATGCCTGGATCTATCACTTCATCATGTACTAAATGATTTTGCTTTTGCACTGCTTGTTTTATTCCCTCCAGTGCTTACCTCACTAGTTCTGAAAATGACACGGTAGTTGTATTGAGGCCCATTTTCTTTTATTTCTTCCGGTTTCTCTGGTTTTTCTCTTCTAATGCTTACAGCTACTGGACCAAGATTCTCATCTGCCCCAAAATAGTTCCAGTGTTCTTGTGTATGAAAGCAAAGATAAAGGGAAAAAAATAATTATTTAGTAGTCAATCATTATTATTGTTATTATACAACACTTTTGGTGTTTAACATGCTTTACAATCCTTAGTTCACCCTCACAGCAACCCGGAGACTGAGAGATAGTGACTTGCCCAAGGCATTAATGGCTAAGATGTGATTTGAACCCTGGTCTCCCAGGTCCAGGTCTGACACCTTATCCAGTGTAGACTTACTCAGATTACACTAAACCACCCAGATCCATCTTCATTTATAGAGTGAAATTCACTGCTGTGCTACCTATATGCACTATTTAAATCCCACTTACAATCCCAGGCTAAGGCTTAAGAATGAAATGAATGGTGCATACAAACTCCTATGTTGGCCCTTTGCAAAGGGGTGAGTTTCACCCATACCAGATTTAAAGCTACAGCTGACCCCTTGCATTGAAAATAAAATATGGAGGCCAAACTTTATGAATGAAAAAATAAAAATCAGCCACCTTTTCTCCTCTACCCATAATCATTTTGTAAACCTGATACTTCAGAGCCAATTAGAAAGAAACAAAGAAATACAGATTATACTAAGATTCCTAAGGAAAAGAATCAACCTCATAATACTTTTTGGGTAATACAATAACCTTCTAAAAGTATATTCGAGATATAACAACAGGAAGAGTAACAAGAAAAGTGAAGAACAGAGTTAGAAAAAGCTAGTGTCACTATTGTTATTATTTATTTATTTGTTATAGCCAGATGGCCATCACATAAAAAGATAAGAAAACAGGCTATAAAATATGAAAAGTGTAACTAATAAAAGTCAGAGAGATTGTGTGGTTGCCATGTTGGTCCAATGGGACATGGTGGTTTGAATGAAATCTTTTACTGGACCAACTCCTGTTGGTGAAAATGAGCAAGCTTTCAGGCCACATAGGGCCCTTCCTCAGGCACGTAGCAGAGCCAGTCAAAAATATATAAACTCTCACCTATTTCTGCCTCCTTATATACCTACCCTAAATTTGCTCAGTTTATATATTTCTGATTGGCAATGCTAACATGCCTGAGGAAGGGCCTGTGTGGCCCGTAAATTTGTTCATTTTCACCAACAGTAGTTGGCCAATAAAAGATATCATTCAAACCACCTTGCCTCCATACTATGAAAGTCATGAGACAAAGTCAAATGCAGAATGAATCTAAAAAACATTTTGGTGTCATTGAGATTGTGGAATAGCCTCCCTGGAGAAAAACTAAAGACCTAACTAATTTAAAACTGAACTGGACAAAGGAAGTGAAGAATATGGTATAGGCGCTGACTATGGGGGAGTAGAAGGGGAGAATGCTCTGGGGCTGATGCAATCCCCACACTCGGAAATGCCCAGGGCTGCTTGAGAGCAAAATCTGACAGAGAGCCTTGAAGCCATGATAGGCAACTCCCTAAAATCTCATCCACCGCCTGTGGAGTAAATTATTTAAGTTGGAGGCTAACAGGTTTTTGGCAGTGGAACTCTGACTGCACTGTTTTATCGCCATTGAAATAAATGGCTCAACTCATGATTGTAATGGGGGAGAATTGCCCTCTGAGGTTTGGAACCTTTCTTCTTCTTGGGAAAAAATTGCAGGATTGAGAGAATAACTCTCTTCCAGACAGAAGCCTTGACCAACCCGAGGAACACTGCTATCTTGTAGTTAGCAGTAGTTGTTAGGAGCAAACTGCCATGCTTGTTAATAGAGCCTAAGGGCTTGTAAGGCTGCATAGGCCTGAGTTAAGCTGAATTAGTATGAGTGATACTAAGTTGAAGACAATGAGATATTAAGGTCCAACCAAGAAGGATATAAAAAATGGTGCAGGTCAACTAAAGGACAAATTGCAAGGGATTTTGGAGGCTCAGAAGTTATTCTTAGGCTAGCAAAAACCATGAAATTGCACAATAAGATGTGTGCTTAATTTCATGATTGGGCCACAAGTATCACCCTCACTGCAGCTCCAGGTGTTCCGCACATACTGAGCTACTGAGGCATCCCCATCTGCAGATGCCAAAAGCACACCTACTCAGACTTAGCTTTTGCACTTAAGCTTTGTGCGAATTGCCCGGCCAGCAATTAGTGCACCATTAGCAGTTAAGATTCTTTCTTTGACTACATTTACTTTTATACCAAGTCCTTATTTGTAACCAATGTGTATATTTCCATCTGTATTCCTTCTTTTGCTTGTTTATCATTTATATTCAGTCATACTGCATTTTCATTTATCCATTCATTGTATCCTGCCTTTGAGCTTAAGCAAAGGTTTAAGCTCATTTGCTTGTGAAAGAGACTTGTTTATTTTTGGGACAAGGTCTTGGTAAAAAAAAAAACTTTGTTCCTAGGTTTGGTCTTGGATTCATCCCAGGGGCCTATACTCTGAACCAGGGTCTCAGGGTCTAACAACGAGGGTACAGCCAGACGAGATGCAGCGGCCCAATCCTCATGCAGCCTCATGGTGGGCAATTGCTGCTGCCACACTGCGAGGTCAGTCTGGAGAGTTGGGCAATCACAGGGAAGCCGGGAGGCCCAACTGCTGCTGGAGCTGCTATCACAGCCAGAGTTGGCCATGGTGCTGGTCACACAAGCCCCGCCCTGCCTTCCCCCCTGGCCCAACCAAGATTCTGCCCCCGGTTGTGATGTGGCCACATGCAACAGGCAAAAGCACCCACTGCTCCACACCCTGCAGCTTTGCTTCCTGCATGACGGGGCAAGCGCAGTCCGAGCACATGAGCTGCCTTTCATTGGGCAGTCTTACCCCTTGTTGGGTAAGAATGCTCCATAACACATCCTCAGAATTTTTCAGAGGACACCTTGCGTAACTGCCAGCTGATCCCCACATCCTGGGGCAGGGGGAACATCCGGCAGCTGCCAGCCACATGATGCACTCCATCACATGGCCTGGCTGCAGAGAGTGAGAGTTAAGCTATCCAAGGCTTGGTAGCCTCCCCACTCTGTCTCATGTGGCTTCACCCTGAGTATTGAAGTTTGTCTTTTTTGTACCATTTGGCTGTCTTGTGTTAAAGTTCCTCTTGTAAACAATCTTACACAGTGACTGTGGAGGCTGCAGCTGTCTTATTTAAAACTTTAAATGGGTACCTATGAAGATTAAGGAAGCTGAGGCACACTGTTTGGAAGCAAGCAGAGGGAAACTGGGGAGAAAAGAAATCGATCATGGATTAACCTGTGTGATTTTTGAGAAGATGCCTACTTTTGGTTGGTCACTAAGTGTAAATGTGGAGTTTGTGTGCCATCAATTCAATCCACAGCTGCAGAGGGAATAGCAGGGAACATGAAAACTCTGAAAAAATAAACTCTTTCACAGCAATTAAACTGACACACAGTTTTTGGCACACGTAATTACGAGTACAGAAAAATAGCAAACCCCACCATTCTGTGTAGAAACTATTACTCTGAGAATGATTTTGTGTACTAAGTAAACACTAACATACTACTGTATAATACAGAAAAGTGGTTACTCACCTTTCTGATAGAAGAATTTCCGATAATAGTATGAACCAAGATCCACATGTTCAACAATGTATCTTTTTACTCTGTCTAAATGTAACATCAGATTTTCCTTGGGTACTTCAAGTACTGCCACTCCTGCATTTGTGCAATGAGAGCTAAGAGTAGACTCAAAAGAGGCACTTTCACAGCTACTGAAGGATCCAGAATTGGATTTGGACAGGCTGATCTTCCTTTCTCCTTCCCCACCAATCTCATTACGAAAATAAGGACAACTAATCACAAGCTCATTGCTTTTATCATCTCCCTGGTCCATACTCAGACTTCCTTTTGAATTAAGGTCTTCAGTGCTTCCCATGGGGGAATTGAAACTTGCAGAATGAGACAAGGGTCCAGAAACTAATGATGCTGCAGCAGCTGCAGAAGCTCCTGTTGTGGTGTTCCTTCGTTTAATAACATTATGTCTGTTAATTGCTGCTTCGTTTAAATCAAATAATATACTCTGAACATCATAATGAGCAAAACACTTTGGGCATGTCCAAGGTTTGACACTGTCTTCTGATCTGTTATCCTCAAGGTCTGAAGATTTCCCAAGTTCTCCTTCACATTTGGCATTACGTAGCTTACGAAAAATGGAAGAATCCCCTGTTTCAGACTTTGAGCGTCTCTTAAGTGGTTTCTCCCTTTCCTTAAAGAGTCTGAGGTTCTCCCTCTGAGTGATAGGTCCATCTATCACATCCAAGGAAAATCCAGAACCCTTGCTTCCACTGGCTATCAGAAATTCACTGAGCTTGGCTGGGCCTCTCTGATCAGACTTCTCATCTTTATAGCCCTTTAATAAATCAAAAAAACTGTCTCCTGAAGTCCCCTGCTTATCTATTGATGATGTGCTGCCATACTCCCTATGCAGTGATGGTCCAGATTTATAAGTGGGTGAGATACATTCATCAAAACTATCCACATCAAGCTCACTTATGGTAATGTCACTGTTACTGCGCTGTCTTATTCTGCGAAGAGCTTTCCTAGGGGAACTGTGATAACCATCAGGTGTAAGAAACCTAGAATCTAGGTTCTCAGATTGTCTTGTTTTGTTTTTAAGTGTGTTTTGAATACTCTTTAACATGACAGAGTCACTAGTATGCAGGTTAACAGAGCTCCCTTGACTCCCGGGACTACTTTTAGAGGACATGTTATCAAGACAACTTGATGTTTCCATTTCTTGGCTTGATCTACTCATTTCTTTGACAGCATCTTTCCTTGGAGGCCAATCTGCAATCCTTGCTCTAACTCCCATTTTAGGAACCCCAGGAGTAGAGGTAAGATGGTGGGAACCTTCATTGCGTGGAGGCCCTACAGGAGCCATGACTGCGGATCCTAAGCTGCCATTCTGTGACCTAAAACGTCGCATGTAAAAATCATCTGAGTGGACTTTAGAAGCTCCATCTGTTCCAACTGACACCCCAGTGGCAACAGCCCTTTCCGTCTGGGACCTCTTCAAACTGGTCATGATTTGAAAATGTGTTTAATGTTAGTAAGTTCCAAGAGAAAGCACAGTCATCTTTACTTTTTAAATTTGCACTTTTCCTTTGGAGAATAGTCTCCAGAAAATACAATGGTTGCATGAGATCCTAATTGTGATCATTTAAGGTAGTGGCTAAATGATACATAGCTGCAGATAGTTAGGAAATTCAACAAGTTTTACTCTGTAGTAGGTCTTTCAACTTCTGCATTTTAACAGGTGGCAAGTTCCAATATGTCCAAATTGTCTTAACATCACTGGAGTTCCAAAATCTCTGTAGTGTAAAAAAAAAAAATGTCTTCTTTAAATCTAGAAGAAAAAGACACACAAAATCATTACTCATGCAAGGAAACCATGCAACAAATGTATTATGATATCTTTTTCACTATATCTTAAAAGCTCAGTTCAGAATCATGACAGTTGGGAAATTGCCATATATTCTATCTATTGATTTGGATATAGGTTACTTTTGCTTACAGAACATATGCAGAACCCATTCCCATCAAGTTGGCCAGTGGTGTTTCATTACCTACAGCGGAGTTTGCTTAAGCTGAATTTTCGTGTAAAAAAGTTTGACTTATCAAAAATTCTACTTAAGACAACCTTAAGGAAATGAACCTGGAGATGTATAATCCTGTCAGTTCCAACTCTGGGAGTCTTGGGTGGGCTGGAGACAGAAAACTATGGTGCTCGCTTACTTTGCAGCCTGCTTTAGATTCCCAGAGTCAAAAAGCTCCCTTTGCTGCCAAAGTTGCTTTCCTGAAGTGCAGGGGAGGGAAAGACACACACACTACACATACAATCCAGCACCCACGCAACACACCACACACCCCATATACACTACCCAGCACCCTATAAAGAGCACCCAACCACAACACTTTCCCTTGTGCCTCACCCTTCAATGAAAGAATTTAGGGAAAAGAACAAAGAGGTGTTTGGCAGGGGAGATGGGTAGAGGGTGGAGGAGGAGAGGGAGGGGGGAGTAATATGTTTTATAATTTTATGGTTTTAATTGTTGAGCTGTACTGTTGTGAACCACCCCGAGCTGTCTGTGGCAAGAGGGGCAGGATATTAAATACTTTTAATAAATAAATAATAAATAAAAAGTGCCATGCTGGATCAGACCAATGGTCCATCAAGCACAGTATGCGGTCTCCAACACTGGTCACTCTCAATTGCTTAGGGAAAGTATCGAACAGATCATACTGAGTATGAACCATTCCTTGCTGTTCCCTCCCAGTTCCTGTCATTCAGAGGTTAAATCCCATGACCTACTTTTTTCTTTCTTTATTTAAAACTTGTATTCCACTCCTCCTGTCCAAAGGCAGCTCAGGGCGGCAAACACCACACAAAAATTTAACAATAAAACATTTAAAAACAAATCAACAAATTTTAAAACAAATTATAAAACCCATCCCCCTCTCAAACCCTCCCCACCCTACCCCTACCCCTTGCCAAAGGCCTGGCGGAACAGTTATTACTTGACTAATAACCATATATGGACCTATCCTCCAAGAATACATCCAATCCTTTCTTAAACTCACCTATGTTATTGGCCTTCACAACATCCTCTGGCAACAAGTTCCACAAGTTAACTGCATTGAGTGAAAAAATACTTCCACTTGTTCATTTAAAATTTGCTGCCAGTTAGTTTCATGGAGCATCCCTCACTTCTAGCACTATTTGAGTGGGTAAATAGCTCTCTATTTACTTGTTCCACACTATTCATGATTTTATAAACTTCTATTATATCTCCTCTTAATCCTATCTTATCCAAGCAGATGGGTACTAACCCATCAAGCCTCTCCTTGTACATAAGTTCTTCTGTAACCTTGACCATTTTTGCTGCCCTTTTCTGTCCTGTTCCAATTCTACTATATCTTTTCTGAGATGGGGAAATTCTCAATTCTTTATTATAATCAGTGTAGATGTTACTAACAAGCTACACAAGTTTAGATGACCATCATCATCAAAGCTTTATTGTGATAGCACAGAGGCAACACAAACAGTCAACAGAACACAATACCATACAGGGTACATACATACAGCAACAATAAAACCCAGGTAAGTAAACAAATAAAAGTTACATTTCCTCTGCAACTGCCTTCCTAGTTTTACACGAAACTGTTCTCTAACTGACCTCTCCTTTGACCCCTTCCCTAGTTCTGATCACTTCCTCGGCTCCTTCAGCCTTTCCCACCGACCCCCCTCCGCCTCCCCCTCTGTGCGCCCCTTCCGCAATATGCAGGCCCTTACTCCCTCGGAGTTTGCCGCACATCTTTCCCCCCTTCTCCCCCCCGTTTTCGCCTCCTCCTCCCCTGACTCTGCTGTCTCTGCTCTCAACGCTTCTCTCTCCTCGACCCTTGACTCTCTTGCCCCCCCCTCTGCTCGCCCCGTCCGCCCCCTCGACCCCCGCCCCTGGCTTACCCCTGCCATCCGCTACCTCCGCTCCTGCGCCCGGGCTGCCGAACGCCTCTGGCGCAAATCCCGCTCCCTCCCTGACTTCCTCCATTACAAATTCTCCCTCTCCTCCCTCTCCTCGGCTATCTCCCTAGCTAGGCAGCGCTATTATGCCTCTAGGATCGAATCTTTCTCCCGCGACCCTCGCCGCCTTTTCTCTACTTTCGACTCCCTTCTCAAACCCCCCTGCCCTCCCCCGCCCTCTTCCCTTGCTGCTCGGGATCTTGCGTCGTTCTTCACCTCCAAGATTGACAAGATCCGTCGGGATATTGCCTCCCGCCCCCCTCCGCCCCCCGCTCCCCTCCCGCCCCCTCCCCCGCCCCCCTCCCTCCTCGCATCCTTCCCTCCTGCCTCTCTCCAGGAAATCTCTGCTCTTCTCTCTTCATCCAACCCCTCCACCTGCCCCCTTGACCCGATCCCCTCCCGCCTCCTGACCTCTATTGCTCCCACTGTCGCTCCCCCCCTTCTGCATGTTGTCAATCTCTCCCTTTCCACAGGCTCCTTCCCCTCTGCCTTCAAACATGCCACTGTCTCCCCCATCCTCAAAAAGCCTACCCTGGACCCTTTCGATCCCTCTAGTTACCGGCCGGTCTCCCTCCTTCCCTTTGCTTCGAAGCTCCTGGAACGTGTCGTCTACTCCCGCTGCCTGAACCTCCTCTCTGCCAACTCCTCCCTCGACCCTCTCCAGTCCGGCTTCCGCCCCCTCCACTCTACTGAAACTGCCCTGGCCAAGATCACCAATGATCTACTTGTCGCTAAATCGAAGCGCCACTACTCCGTTCTTGTCCTCCTTGACCTCTCTGCCGCCTTTGACACTGTCGACCACTCGCTCCTCTTGGACTCCCTTTACTCTTTGGGCTTCCGTGGCTCTGTCTTTGACTGGTTCTCCTCCTACCTCTCTGACCGCTCCTTTAATGTCTCCCTCCCCGAGTCGACCTCCCCCTCCCTTCCCCTCTCGGTTGGGGTTCCCCAAGGTTCTGTCCTTGGCCCTCTCCTCTTCTCTATCTACACCCGGTCCCTTGGTGAAATTATTGCCTCCCACGGGTTCCAATACCATCTCTATGCTGATGACACCCAACTCTATCTCTCTACCCCCTCTCTCTCCTCCTCTGTCCGCTCACGCCTCGTCGACTGCCTCTCTGATATCTCCGCCTGGATGTCCCGACGCCAACTCAAACTGAACATGGCCAAGACTGAACTCCTCATTTTTCCTCCCTCCCCCTCCTCTCCCTCTGACCTGACCGTCTGCATTGACGGGGTCACCATCCGTCCTGTTCTCCGTGCCCGCAGCTTGGGCTTCATTTTTGACACGCACCTCTCCTTTAAACCTTACATTGACTCTGTGGCCAAATCCTGCCGATTCGCTCTCCTCAACATTGCCCGCATTCGCCCCTTTCTATCTGTCTCCTCGGCCAAAATCCTTGTTCATGCCATGGTTATCTCTCGCCTCGACTACTGCAACCTCCTCCTTGCTGGCCTCCCTCGCTCCCACCTGTCCCCCCTTGTGGCGATCCAAAACTCTGCCGCCAAGGTCATTCACTCTGCCCGTCGCTTCGACCATGTGACGCCTCTCCTCCTCTCCCTTCACTGGCTCCCCCTTCCGGAACGTATCCTGTTCAAACTCCTGGTTTTCACGTTCAAATCGCTCCATGACCAAGCTCCCCCTTACCTCTCGGACCTAATCGCCCTACGCGCTCCTGCGCGCGCTCTCCGCTCTTCCGCTGTCCCCTCCCTCGCTCTCCCTCGCTTCTCCTGCTCGCCCAACCGCCTTCGTCCCTTCTCCCTCGCTGCCCCGCATGCCTGGAACTCCCTCCCTGCCGACGTCCGCCTCGCCTCCTCCCTCCGCTCCTTCAAATCCCTCCTCAAGACCCACCTTTTCCATGCTGCCTTTCCCAATGCCCTCTAGTCTTTCCCCTTGCTCTTACTGTCAGCCCTCCTCTGCTGACTGCTGCTACCGACCACCTTGTAACCAAGCCAAGTACACGCACCTGAGACTTCGCATCCGCCTGAATGTTTGTTTGTCTTCTCCCATGTCTCTCCCGCTGTCCCCTCTCCTTGTCTCCCCCTCCTTGTCTTTTAGATTGTAAGCCACAGGTAGGGACCGCAGCTGATTATATGTTCTGTACAGCGCCAGGTTGTTACTGGCGCTTTATAAATGTTTATTAATAATAATAATAATAATAATAATAATAGCTATGGCACAAAATTTTGCCACTTGCACAGTTATAGTAAAATCAGAGTCACTAAGGAGAAACACTAACACATCTCGCTGGCTACCTGCCCTCAAGTCCATAATAATTGGTTTCAAAATATCAAGGCGAGCTTCACTATGCAATTGACAGTCAAAAAGAATATGTGCTGTAGACTCTACTGCCTTTTGCAGTCAGCATCTACAATATCTACAACATCCACTTATCTATGAGACCGCCTGACCCACTGGGTCTTGGATTGACCCCTACGGTCGTCATGGGGGGCGGGCGGTTGAAGTTACCCCAGACGCGTTGGGTGGCCACTGACAATAGAGCTTTTTCGGTGGTCGCCCCTAGGCTGTAGAAAGCCCTTCCGATGGGGATCCGAGTGTCATCTTCCTTAGCCTCCTTCTGCCAGGGTTATTAGCCCTAGCTGTCCCATCAGGCTTTTGGCGAGGGGTAGGGTTTTTTGTATTTTATTTGTACTTTCCAGACTCTGCTTTTTTTGTATGAACTTTTTATGATGCATTTTTTAATGGATTTTATATATTTTTTGTTGATGCTGTTGTTGTAAGTCGCCCCCGGTCGCCTGTGGCGAGAGGGGCGGGGTATTAATAGTAAAAATAAATAAATAAAATATTTCAAGTCATGGAGAACCTTTGCCACTCTGTCCTCTTGGACTGTTGATGGTAACATGCTAAATCTTGCTAACGTAAATGAGTTCTACTAGACCAATTAAGTAGCTGAAATAAGAGGCTCCCCTTGGCTGAATTGGCAGACACATGTACACATCAGATAACAATTGCTTTTCTTGGTCACTGATTTGACATGTGACCAAGTTAAGCACTTTCTAGTAAGACAGAGAGCAGATAGTTTTTAGAAAAGTCTAAATGGGCCAATATAGATAATATACTATTCTCTCATAGTCCTTCTACTGACAAAGAACGTGCAGAGTGGTCCAAAAAATCGTGCTCATAAAAATTAAGACGGAGCCAATATTTTAGAACAGTTACTTTGGCAACAGAGGCCATAGAACAAACACCAAGTTCGGCTTGCAATAGGCATTCATTGACCTCATCACGAGTGTCACATTCAGAAGTCGGAACAGCTCTTATCTGTTCAAGAGATGGTGGCGGTATTAAATTCAATACTAAAGACTGGTGATCGGAATCAACTGCAGACTGTATAGAGATATCGTAGACAAAAAAGAGCCAATTCTGAAATTAGGAGGTAGTCAATAATACTCATCCCAGTATTTGAAATTAAGGTAAATTTGCCATAAGCATCACCAGGCATATTGCCATTAAAAACAGATAAACCGACTGCCTCTATAAGATGCCTAAATTCCGTGCCCAGTTTATTTGACACTTTATCCTTAGAGGTCTGAAATGGGCCTAAATATGAAAGGCAGTGTGCAGCCATATTGCATAGAGCAAACTCGTTCACTTCCTCACCTATAGGTGTATTAAAGTCCCCAGCTAAAGATAATGCCACTAAGGGGGTACTTTTCAGTTAATACAAAAATCCGTTCCTCAAGTTCCTTTGATATAACAGAATCATAATAAGGAGAGCTGGCAGGCGGTACATCGATATCAATCAGAATAAAAACAAAACTGGTGGCCAACGTAATTAGCCGTGACACCATAAAAGAAGAGCAAGTGCCCAGTAACTGGACCGAATCTCTCAAGGCAATTGACATGAAAAGGGCTGCATCAGCTAGAATAGCGGGGATAAAATATGAACAAAAATTAGTCGCCATCCAGCCATGTTTCTTGGAATAAAACTATATCAAAATGCTGGATAAATTCAGTAATACCAGAGTCCCCCCTTTAAGATTTCCAGTCCTCTATGTTACATGACTGCAGTAAAAGACTGGAATTACCCAGCCACTGCAGTCAATGGGGACTCAACAGTGGTTCTATTTCTTCCATACCTAAAGGTTTAGTAAGCTCTTCCATGTTTGTTAATAGGGAAACATCATCACCTCCCATTACATCAGCCTCCAAAGAACAGTTTTCATTCCCTTGTAGTTCCTGACTCTGGGTAGGAACTACCTTAGGGGATTGGGTTTAAAAGAATAGCACATCAGTGTCCCCTTGATTAGACAGGAAAGTAGACTAAGCCAGTTTTAACTTGTCCTGCACTATTCAAAATTTGAGCTTGCTCCATGGTAGGCAATGTTCCAAAAGCAGGCCGCCACCCTGGTTCCTCATCTGATATAGCATCAGGGCGAATATTCAAAGTAAAGAGAGGCCTATCCTGCTTAGCATGAGGGTGCAATGCTCCTATAGAATCTTTTTTTGTTTTAATATTATTTTACTAATTCATAATTTTTGACAATATCGTTTCCACATTTTTGGCGGGGGAGGTGGAGGGCTTTCCTTATTGTTACCATCTCACAAACTTTTTTCAAGCAAATAATGGACTTTTGTTTTAATGTTACATTTTTCTTGCAATTTATCCCAATTTTATATCAAATTAATTAATTTAATATAAAACCCATGTATTTATCGTTCACTTCTGCCAGTTTTTCCATTGACATGGAAAACCAAAGTACCCTGATCCATGTTGTTTCATTCAACTATGTCCCATTTTCCCAGTTACGCATCAACATGTTCAGTGCCACTGTCAACAAAGCACTGCAGGTGTGTGTGTGATATTCCATGAGTGGAATTTCCGGAAACATATCTAATAAAGCTACTTCACCCGTAAATGGTATAGTGAGGTTTGTGGTCTCATTGAAGTATTTCTATACAAGTAGCCAAAATGGCTGGATTTTGGGGCACTGCAGTGCCAGCTACAGTGCAAGAGTGTTCCCTCTTTTCCACAACTATTCCAGCATTTCAAGGAGCATTCCTTGCTATACTACGCAAGTCTAGTTGGTGTGAGGTAAAATCTCATGGCTGTTTTTATTTGTGGTTCTCTAATTTCTAAAGAACAGGCGCATTTATGCATTCTTTCTAGGATTTGCTTAGTTTCCTCAGCAGGAACCACTCCTTCTTGAGGTCCTGCACCCATTTCCCTAAATATTTGGCTTTATCCTTATGCCACAGGGCAATTAAGTTCTTATATATTGAGAAAATTGTTCCTTTTAGCGATCTGATGTCAAACAGTGCTATTTCTAATTTGGTTGTTGGGCGTGTTACTGGCTCACATATTTCTGGTCTGTTGAATGCACTATTTAATTGGAGATATTAAAAGAAATCTACTTTACTTTGCAAGAGTACTTTGCTCCATCTCTTCCATTGTCTGGAATTTCTCTTTTGTAAATAGTTGAGAGATTCTCCACACACCTTTACTTTGTAAAGTGGTGTCTTTTTTGCAGTGAACTTGGGAAGGGGTATCCTACTGGTGAACTTGATCTCCCCTTATAGGATGCTGTATAAGTTCCCCAGCAGTACCATTTTGTACTGGTTCAGCTGGCTAGAGGCAAGCAGGGAGTTTAACTCCCTTGTTATAAAAATTCTAGTGAGAAAAATTCTTCGCAACCTTAGAAACTCCTTGGCCGTGAGAATCTTCTCAACTGGTGCTTGTTCATTAAAATATAATATCACTCTTTTAGACTGACCCCTTGATGGTAGAGATTCTACCCTGCATATATCATGAGTCAAATTAAGATTAATTAAATTATTCAAGTGCCTCCTGGCAAGCAATTTAGTATGCCACTCGGGGAAGGTCCCATTACGTAAGAGAAAAAATTTAAGTGAACTGGCCTTATTATCTAATACCATCTGTGACGGGAAAGCAGAACAGACACTTACCTGGGTCAAATTCACATTTCTCCAAGTCTGATATACCTTCGGAGTTAACTGTATAACAGGAGAAACCTCCTGGTTACTGTAATTATTTGGGGTGGGGGGGACCTTTGTCCTTATGAACTAGGAGCATGGCCAGCTGCCTAGCAATTAGATGAGTGTCTTTCGAGATGACTTGATTATAGGTTTGGATCCCAGCCAGTGTTCCAGTGACATCGGTTAAATTATTTGAGTATCTCAACCAATTTACTAACCAGGACACAGTGTTCCCCTAACACCTGTACCATCTCCAAAGCACCTTTTGACTTCCCCTTTGCATTTTCTTCTATAGGTGAAGTATAAGAATTGTCTTTATGGGATAGAAGGCTCTCATCTTTCTCGAGACAAGCAAAAGGATTATTAGAGCAAGGTATCCCTGAAATTTTATGATTCTTGGTCTTATTCTTAAATCCCACATCCGAGAGCTTTAATTGTTTGAGGCTAGGCGAATCTGCATCTGGTGCTACTATAACTTGCCTCCTTTTTTTCTTAGTATGGGAATTCATTATCTTGCCTAACAGTAGTAGTAACAAGACAGTGAGGTGCTTTAGCTAATAAATAAATGGACAACAAATATTTAACCCATCCCCTATACGTCAGACAACAAAACAAAATTAATTAAAAATCAAATACAAAATATTTAAAACTTCCAAAAAGGAAATATCCTTATTCATGATTGTCAAGACATTTAAGCAACACCCTTAATGGATAAATAAATCTGCCAAAGTCAACAGTGGCTCCTGCACTCTCGTAACAATAGATAAATCTCAGTCAACAAGTGCAGCACTTCTCCTGGTACAGCAATCAAAGGAATAGCAGTATCAAGAACCTACTAGGGGGCAATCTCCAAGGGTAGCAATCCTGTCCAAAAGAGCTTGTCGCCTTTCTCCTGTTCATGCACATAATCCTCCACTCCACGAGGAAAGATGATCAGTTTAACACCAAGTTCCAAGGGCTCTCCAAGGGCCTCACTAAGAGTCACACACTTGTGCATGCGGCCCTTCAGCTTGCGGACTATGGTGTGTGCTTACAGCACAGCCGCAGTCATGCAGATGGCAGTCATGACCAGAAATGGGTGGAGTCTCTGGCCGGCACCAGTAGCAGCTCCTTGGCAATCAACGTGGGGAGGGGGGGGGAGGGAAAGTGTCACTCACGGTTCTCAACAAGTTCAATGGAGGCAGGAGAAAACACCAGCCCTCCAGGGGCTCTCTCCTCAGGCAGCGGCCCTGGCAATTCAAACACCTGGCTCCACTTTCCCCAGCGCAAACTCCTCCTGCCACACCAGTTTAGATGACCACTAACTCAGAGCTTGGGTACATCGTAGAGAAAAGGGTAAAATACCCTTCGGTAAAGAAATGGCAGGATAACTACCTTGTGGTACTTTCAAATGTCTGATGCTCCAGAGCATGTATTTGGGACTGCCCATAAAATCATGTTGCCTAATTTTAAAAGTGAGTTAAGGGGCTAAAGTTATAACAATTTATGTATGACTAGTGGGGAGTGGAGTGGTATTAACCATATGTGATATCATACTATTTATGTGTGAGAGTCTCCAACTGAATCAGTGCTACCTTTGGTACATTCTCTTGCTTCCCCTCTGTGTGTCATACTACCACCCAATTGCCTCCATCTTTGCCTGTTCTACTCACACATTTTCCCTTCCTGCTTCCATCACGTCCTAGTTGCTTCCTTATGTTGTTCTGTTTGGGTTTCCATGCTCTCCCCCATTGCTCCACCTTCTTTCCACAGTGTGTAGATCTCTCTCTTGTCCCCACCACAGTTGTCGTCCTAGTCACACACAATTTTGAAAAAGGGGGAAAGTTTCTAATCACTTGTTCTACATTTGACAAACAAAAAGGTAATAGAGCTAGACATTACACGTTTATAGATGTGTGTTGAGGAGAACATGATCTGACACACATACTTTTAGGGGGCACTATGGCCTTTTTTTACACGAGATGCACCCACTTATATACATGCAGATTTGCTGCATGGGCATGAGTGGATGCCCCCCATGTGCATGCTCTGGCGGGTGAGTGGGGGTGCGCACACACTCCAGCAACCCACACACCTCCACCCATTGCCCACTCACGGAGCAATTCACGAAAACGGTGATTACTCCATGAGTGGGGGTGTGTGGGGATGCAACGGGGATCGGTGTGAGCCCATGTACACTGGCCCCCCGCACCACTCATGCTGTCATGGCACACACCAGTCCCCCCCCACACCGTGGCCTGTATAAAAAAGGTCTATGTTAACAAGTATGGAAGACAGCTCAAAAAAAGACAAACGTGTGAGACTTTATGGCCAGTCCCTTTAGAACTTTTATTCCTTAAATGTTCACATGTTACGTTAGCAAGAGGTAGCTTACCAATGAGTAGTAATAGCCACACTGCACTCACCACTCCATTTCTAGGTGGTGGCTAGTGTGCGATTAATAACACTTCTTGGTAAGTTGCCCCTTATGAAAGTAACATGTGAACATTAATATGGGGTAACAATTCAAAAGGTAGGAGGTAGCTTATCACACACACTCCAGAATGTTCTGGTCAGATACCACAGGGTGCATAACCTGTTTCTTTACAATCTTACTTCTCTGTGTAATATGTGGATAAGTTGTTAGAAGTACAACAAAGGTATGGCAGTGGGAAAAGCATCTGGCTTGGCTTCATGTTGCATTTATGCTCCTAAATGAAGATATACATACTGTACAATTCATTTAGTTATTCGTGTCAACAGAACAGCTGTGCTAGAAGACCAGAATTCTTCTTTGTTACTGCTGTTGACAACAAAGTTCCAAAAAGCTAATATGCAAAATGTTTTCTACAGCAGCACTCCTGTTACTTTCACTACTGTCTTATTTGAAGAACTGGATAGTTGATAAATCCATAGCACCCCCTCAACACTATCTTCACACATGTATATCTATAGGGTGTGTCCATGTGCATTCTCACATCTGTTCTTGCATACCTAATATGGAAATGCTTCACTTGTTAATGAAAGCATTACAAATGTCACAGCATCTCTAGATTATAGTTTCAGAAGGCTCCCAAATGAAATAAAATGTGCTCTCGCACTTCATCATCACTAAAAATTATTACAGAACATTACATTACCCTTTGAAAAGCTAAAGAAAAAAATATCCAAAAGTACAACATTGTTGGAAGAAGAAAGAGGCATTAAAATGTCAGCACAAAATCCTGCACTGTTGTGTATATCCTTTAACACAAAGAAATGGATCATTTTCAAAGACTCGACCAATTATACAAAAATGTGGCCTTTAAAAACTTGCCAAATGTGTGCGTGCTAAGATGCTGCTGAACCAGCACCACGTTGACAGTGCAGTATTGTCTACAAATCAAGGTTTCTGACAGTTCTAAGAAACCAGCACTTTTTGTAGTCTCTTCTCAAAAGAAACGTGTGCTTACTTCCACAGTAATTAAATACCCAGCCAGAACATTTTCTGCCTCCTCAGGCAGCAAGTTTTAATTCCACTTTCCACAGATAGTACTGGTTCAGCTATTTATAGCAGAACATTTAGTGATTAAAAAACCAAACCAAAAGATAGTGGCATACATCAATGCCATTGCAATTTGTGGTGTTGCTGCATTTGTGCTGTCATTCAGATGCGTGTAATTGATTTCAAGCACTGACACAAGGAAGACTCAAAGTTTCCATTTGCTGGTTATGCTTGGGCTATAAGGGATGAATGTCTGTTGTGATAAATGTGTGGTTGAAAACAGGTCACGGCTTTACTGAACTCAGATATACCAAAGCCAGGCTAATACAATCCAGTGAAGGACAATTAACTTAATCGAAGCTACCACAAAAGGATAGCCAATGAACTTACCATAGATCTACAAAGAGGTCTGAGCACCTGCAGACTCCTGTCTTAAGTCTGTTTTATATTATGTTGGAAGCCGCCCTGAGCTGCTGTAGGCATGGGGGGCGGCATATAAATATAACAAAATAAATAAATAAATAAATAAATGAAGTCACAGCAGAGTAATAATAGTGCCCTGCAGTCTCAAATACCATGGCACTTGAGCCAAAGTGCTCACATGATACACTGTGCAATGAGGGAAAAGCCCTAAAAGTATAGCTGTGCAAAGGGCTCCAAGACCCTGCAAATAGTTTTACATTTCTTAAAAGATGTCCTCAATTACCCATGAGCTACCCACAGGCTGTGCTAGTGTCCTGAGGTTGGGCATAAAACGCATGCTTCAAGTTGATTCACAATCCACAGATTTACCTTACCAATTGAGGTGGCCTGACTGGTTCATTACAATTAAGAAATCTACTGCATAAAGTACACTGATCCGGAGGACGACACAGGTTTTGTCAATACGAGTACCAAGTACAACCTTTTTTTTTTTTAAAAAAAAAAAGTAAAACAAGGTTTGTTGGAAGTTATAAATCATTGGTATGTGAAAAAAGTGGGACCAGCTACTTCAAAATTGTCCAAAAGTGTGTGTACAGATGCAGTCATTTACTATTACGCTAGACAATTTGTATATTCTAGCAGGACCCACAGTTTTCCTCTCATGGCTGGCTATAGGATGCCACCTCAGTCCCCACACTTCCATTACTTCATATACGTGCAAGTTCGGTGTTTAGAATCCTCTGCTCTCACCATTATATTTATTTATTTACATAATTTATACCCCCCCCTGCAAAGCAGCTTGGGGTAGCTAACAATTAATAAAAAATAAAATAGAAAATAATAATAATATAAATACAATAAATATGAAAAAAATAAAACAACATAATACAACCTTCAATCCCAATGGGGTATGTCAAAAGAAAAGTAAGAAAACATTAGGTAATGCTGCCACAGTCAGGCCTGGCCCTTTGCAAGATGTTTCTGATGGTAGCTTCCCCTTCTTGCTCTTTGCTGAAGGAAGCATTCCCTGACTGTAAGAGTCCATGAGATCAGTGGCTTCCAAACTAGCCTCTTACCCATAAAGGTTGTAGAGTTGTCCTGAGCCTGAGATGAATTCCTATTATATATTTAATAACATATTCCTGCTTTTAAAAAATGTCTTTCAATAAAGCATGTTTGCTGTGTGTGTTTTCACTTGTACATTGCAACGATGGACTAAAAATAACTTATATGGCAGTCTTGATGCTCACCCAGTGCTTGGCAGCTGTGGGGGACTGGATGAGGGTGAGCCGTCTGAAGTTGAATCTCAACAAGATGGGGGTGATGTTGGTGGGTAGGGCTGGGGTGGTGGTGGCCCCCATCATCGATGGGGTCTGTCCCCCTATGGCCACACAGGTCCGTAGCCTGGGGGTGCTCCTCGACTCACAGCTCTGCCTGGATCTCCAGGTGGAGGATGTGGCGAAGGGAGCATTTCGCCGATTACATATGGTACGACGGCTGTGGCCGTATGTTTTGGACTCTGATCTGGCCACCATCATCCATGCCTTTATCACCTCTAGACTAGACTACTGTAATGCACTCTACATGGGGCTGCCCTTGGGGACGGTCCGGAGGTTGCAGCTGGTGCAGAATGAGGCAGCCCGTCTCTTAACAGGGACGGGTTGCCGTGAGCACATTACACCGGTGCTCTGTTCTCTGCACTGGCTGCCTATTACCTTCCAGGCCCAATTCAAGGTGCTTGTAATGACCTATAAAGCCCTAAACGTACTAGGCATAGCTTACCTGTAGGACTGCCTCAGGCCCCGGATGACATTGAGGCCCCTGCGGTCAGCCGGGGATGCCTGACTCAAAGTCCCCTGGGTTGTCCGGGTGGTGACGATGGGGAGGGCGTTCTCGGTGGCCGCTCCTTGGCTGTGAAACTCCCTCCTGATGGAGGCCCGCCTGGCCCTGGACCTCCCCTCTTTCCGTAGACAATTTAAGATCTGGCTGTTCCGCCAGGCCTTTGGAGAGGGAGACGGGTGGGGTGGGTAATTCTGCCCTTTTAGTCCTGTGTTTTTCATCTGACCCAGACCCGGCTGTCTCGTTGCTATCCCAGTGTTTGGAGGCCGTGGTGCAATGGATGTGACAGAGCAGACTGAAGCTCAACCCCAATAAGACGGAGGTGATGGTGGTGGGGAGAGCGAGGGAGGTGTCGGCCCCCGATTGGGGGGGTCCGCCCTCCTGTAGCTCAACAGGTCCGGAGTCTGGGGGTGGTGCTGGACGCAGATCTCCGCCTGGAGCAGCAGGTAGAGGGAGTGGCGAAGGCTGCCTTCTGCCAGTTGTATCTGGTGCGGAGGTTGTGTCCGTACGTCTCTGGCCCGGACCTGGCCTCCCTCGTCCATGCCTTCGTCACCTCGAGGCTGGACTACTGCAACGCGCTCTACGTGGGGCTTCCCTTGTTCCTGGTTCGGAGGCTGCAGCTAGTGCAGAATGCGGCGGCCCGTCTCCTTACAGGGACGGGTTGTCGGGAGCACATTACACCTGTGCTCCGGACTCTGCACTGGTTGCCAATAGCGTGCTGAGCTAGGTTCAAGGTTTTGGTGTTGATCTATAAGGCCCTTCACGGTCTGGGCCCCTCGTACCTCAGGGACAGCCTAGCCCTCCGCACCCCAGAGCAGCTTCTTCGGTTGGCCGGGGGTGCCTTCCTGGAGGTTCCCCGCATAAAGCGGGGAGCCACAATGGAGAGGGCATTCTCGGTGGCTGGGCCACGCCTTTGGAACTCCCTTCCGGTGGAAGCTCGCCTGGCCCCAAGCCTATTGACATTCCGGCGGTGTTGTAAAACCTGGCTGTTCGCCCAGGCCTTTGGGGTGGGGGTGGTGGGTTAGGGGTCTTTTTTAATCTCCCCTACCCTGTTTATTGTTTTAATGTTAAATTGTATCCCGGGGCCCTGTTTTAAACACTTAAATTGTTTTTGATGTATTTAAAATTGTTTTATATTTGTTTTATATGTATTTTTTATTATATTTGGAAGCTGCCCCGAGCTGTTTTCAGGAGGGGCGGGGTATAAATTCAGAAAATAAATAAACTTAAAAATGTTTTTAATGATATTTTGTGTGTTTTTATTGATTTATTTTGTAAGCAGCCCCAAGTTGCTCTAGAGCAGGATGGGGTGGGGTAAGCAAGCACTAGACTGCCAACTGTTAGCAGGGTAGGGCCACGGAGGCGTCACATTTTATTTTTATGCTGGGCTTCACAAATTCCAAGGCTCACCCTGTTTTCCCTAACTCATACCACCTACTGGAACGACTCACATGTAGCAATGATAGGAGTATAGCACTACAAATGATTTAAATCCTGTGTTTAATAATATTTTATTTTATTTATATTGTTTTAATTTAGATAAATTTATACCCCACCCCTCCTGCTAAAGCAGCTTGGGGTGGCTAACAATTTATAAAAATACAATAAAATATAATAAATACAAATATAAATATATCATAAAACATTTCTGTCCATATGGAGGCTGTCAAAAAATACATCACACCCTAACCCAACTCAATCCCCCCACCCTTCACCCATCTACCTCACCAAAAGCCTGGCGGAACAGTCAGGTCTTGCATTGTCGCCGAAAGGAGATATCTGGGGCCACTCAGGCCTCTGCTGGGAGGGAGTTCCACACCCTTGGTGTGGTCACCGAGAATGCCCTCTCCATAGTTGCCGCCCGGGATACCCGGGGGCTTTGAGAAAGGCACCCAATATATTATGAAATCTACTAAGCCAGAATGGAGAAGAAAAGGGACACGGGAACACTTTTTAGAAATGAGTGAGAACCTTAAGATTCAAGTCCTGAAAGACTACATGATCCTATTTTACGTTGATGGCGACAACTAGGTTATAACACATTAAAACAGTATAATTTTACATAGTAGGACTAATGTATAATTTAAAAAGAAAGCCAATTAAAACTCTTGTGATAACAACTTTTCAAATATCATCATCTTCAGAAGAACCTCCTTTAAATTTCCTGATCCTTGGATGGGAAGATCTACAATTTAAACATTTCAAGGATTTGCTTTCATCTCAAAAAATATACTAGCATTCTTAGTTCCTGAACCTGCAAAGACTGGCATGTGCTTGGCTTTCTGCATGAGACTAATTCCAGTGAATTCAAGTCTTCAAAATTAGGGCTTTATATCTTAAAACTCTTTTTATGTTATGTAGAGAGCATCTGTTTAAATCAGTCATTTAAATGGAATCTGTGTTGTTCTCTTCCATTCAGATGTCTGGACACAGTCATATTTAACCAGAACGTCTTTATTACAATGGCTTTACAGCAACTTTTACGATGAGCCTTAAGCTCTCAACATGGCTGCTCTTCCCTCTGCCCTTCTACTCCATTCTGGCTCCACCCTTTCTTCCTCTATATCATTGGTTCCTCCTCCAGTCCTCTCTTAAAGGAGCCTTACCCTCACATCTCCCCCCACTTCCCCCCCCCCC
>QEPC01009912.1:359903-398409 GCA_003113815.1 Sphenodon punctatus | reverse complement strand
TTTTTTTTTTTAAACAGTTTTCCTGGGGCTTTAAATTTTTTGACATTGCAGCCATTTAAAAATGGCTGCAATGTCAAAAAACCGGCACACTGAAATCCGGTACCGGGGGTCGGATTACCGGGCCGAATCCGATAATGCCGGTACGCCCAATACCGGCATTATCGGATACCGGATTCTACCGGTTCCCCACCCCTACTAGATATAATTCAGTTTGCTATTTTTTAGAAATTTTTGGAACACAAAATCTTTTGTGCCCTCTTACAACCCACTCACTCTTCCTTCTCTGTGGGTCTTCCTACAGACCCACAGGCTGTAATGCTGGGGTCCAGGCAGCAAAGAGCCCATGGGAATCATGAGGCCATATTGCTGTGTATTGGGGGACCACATGTACTGGTGTAACCTTTTCCAAAACGTGGGTTTTTTGTTTGTTTTTTTTACACAAAATATTAGCCTTCATGGAGATGAGAAACTGTAAATTCCAAGTAGACTGCTTTTCTCTGTGATATATCACAGATATCTCAACACATTTTGAATTAAGAGTGGATAGGATCTGGTCATCAAATGGAAACACTTGCAAAGTTTATGGATGTTGGACTGATTTCTGGCTAATAAATTTCTTCATTCTATACAACTTATTTTAAAATTGTGCGCACTGGGACTTTCAACCATTTAAAAAAGGAACTGCTTGAGTTTGAATATTTAAGGTCTTTCTAGTGACAACACTTAATGTATTAACAATACTATCATAAAAAGTTAAAAGGAGACCGTGAACTTTTCAGCCTTATAAGACACAATAGACAGATTAGGCTCTATATACAGTAGCCAGGTTAGCAGCACTCTTGCTAACTGTGTATTAACACATCAGTGCCATTTTATTTAAAATTATTTTCCCACCATATCCCAAGGGCTCAGGGTTGGTTACAAGACATAAAACCATTAAAAGACGTAAGTAAAACCGGTTGAAATTCCAGTATCTCAATCCTCCCAAATCCTACCCCTGCCTGTCAAATGCCCAGCCAAATAAAAAGGTTCTTACATTGCTTCCACAAGATGATCAGGCTTGAACTCAGATGAAACACCAAGGGGAAGGAGTTACATAATAATGGGTCAGCTCCCAAGTACACTTCTCTAGCATGCCTCCTGGACAACCCACAAGTGATGCTCCTTGTCCAGTGTCCAGGATGACCCCTGTCCTGGAAACATACTACTGCCATTAAACAAAAGTGAACTGAGATCAACTGGACACTTGTCATCAATGTTGTGCCTTTTCCCTAAACTTTGTTAATGTGGCCATCATGTATTCATTCCCACCTGGCCCCACTCCTCCTTCCCGTTTGAGGTGCCATGCCTGGCTAGAGGAAGAAAGGAGCCTCTGTGCTGTGTCATTGCACACCTTGCAATGTCCTAAAACCAAGGGTGGGGAACTTTTGCCCCGACAGGAGCCAGACCTGTCCTCCTACAGGGCTCCGTGGGCTGAAGCATTCTGTCACCCTCAGTCCGGAGGTACCCCATGGCCATCTGGCAGCTGGTGGACCACTAGTGGCTTGTGGAGCGTGTACAGCAGGCCACAGTGAACTGGGGTGGAGAGAAACCTCTAGGGCCAAGAGTGGGTACCTATAGACTGGAAACAGACCACAGGCCCCCACCCCTATCCTAAATAGTCAGCTTGACTGTTGCATACTTTAAAAAAAAATAAAAAAAATTAACAAATAATTTTAAGTCATCAGAATCATACACAAGAGTTTGAATATGCCATATAGATTGGATATGACAAACCGTGTAGAACAATAAAAAACTGATCAGGTAAATAACAGACCCCATCCCAACAGTACCCTCCAATCATTTTATATAATGAACGGTAATCAAAAATAGTGTTGAAGGTTGATTAAAGCTGTTGAGGCAGAGAAACAGGAATGTAGGCAGATGTACATGCAAAAAAGGTAACAATTTTATTGCAAAGTAGAAAAAAAATATCTTGGTCACTTGAAAGAGTTTTAGGCATACTTCCCAAGGCAGTGGAGATTAACCAGTGCCAGCCTGTACATTTTCTTCCCTGTGGAACCTCATGGAAGAGTCTCAGATTCCTCTTTGGAACTGAGCTGGGGTGGTTGCTGCAGTGGTACACGTAAGTGGTACATGGCTGTGGAACTCCCTCCCGGTGATGGTTCGTCTGGCCCTGGATCGCCTCTTCTTCCAACGACAATCAAGACTTGGCTGTTCTGCCAGGCTTTGATGGGAGAGATGGGTAGTGGGTGGGAGAGTTGGGTTGGGGATTTATAGCTCCTTTTAATTTCTATTTCAAATGAAGTTAGGATAGTTATTTATTTTGGCACTGGCTATTGCCTAGGCCATTTAAAACAAATGCATACAGAAAGGAAAATTAGAGGTTACTTACCAGTAACTCTGTTCTTGGAGAAAGTTCCGCATATTTTCACTTTTGGGAATCACTTCCTGTTCTGCAGGCACCGGAGACCTTGTTGTCAGCAGTCTCCAGGCAGAAAGCCTGGAAAGATCTCAAATATGGTGAGGGCTCCGCCCTTCCATTCCCCCTCCCATCCTGTCAAAAGAGCAGGCTCAAGATCTCGCGAGAACAGGACTGCATAAATAGGGGGAGGAGCCCTCACCGCCTCTGTTCCTTCCAACCCCGTCCCAGAAGACGAATGTAAAGGTACATCCGAGACAGAGGGGAAGGAGGGCGGGTTGTGAGAATACGCGGAGCTCTCTCGAAGAACAGAGTTACTGTTAAGTAACCTCTATTTCTTCTTCAAGGATCTCCGCGATTCTCACTCTTGGGAGAGTGAACAGCAGTTCATAACACTTACCACAAGGTGGTGGGAGTCGAGGAAGCTAAGCAAATTGAGATTGGAGAACTGCTCTTCCCACTAGGGCATCCGATCAAGCCGCTAGTTTCCAGAGAGTAATGTTTAGTGAACGTGTGAATGGAGGGCCAGGCAGCAGCTATGCAAATATCTACGATCAGGACACCACGGAGATTGATCATGGTTGTGGCCACTGCTCTAGTAGAGTGTGCTCGGAGACGGGAAGTGGTGTCCTCTGAGCTTGATGGTAGCATCTCTGGATGCAGAGGAGAATCCACTTCGACAGTGTCTGGGAGGTAATCTTAACTCCAATTCTTGGTCCCTCATAGGAGATGAACAGCGAATCAGAAGCTCTGATCAGTCTAGTGCGGTGGATATAGAACGACAAAACTCTCTTTACATCTAGAGAACGTAAAGACTGTTCCGAACGTGAGGCATGTGGCTTTGGAAAAAAAGACTGGGAAAGAGATAGTCTAATTCAGATGTAAAGGGGAAGACTACCTTTCATAAAAATAACGGATCAGTCCTGAGGTCCACCCAGTCCTTTGAGAAGCGAACATAAGAAGGAGAGGCTATGAGGGCTGTTAACTCACTAACCCTTCGGGCTGAGGGAATAGCCACTAAAAGGGCAGTTTTGATGGATAAGTTTTCCATTGAACAAGAGGCCATAGGTTCAAATGGAGGTCCCATTAATTTTGCAAGTACGAGATTAAGGTCCCACTAGGGGGCCGGTTGAGTAGTGGGAGGAAAAGTATTGATAAGGTCGTTCCTGAAGGTCTTCATCAGGGGATAGGAAAATAGGGTATCTGTGTCCTCCGGTTCTAAGGGGGACAAAAGGGCAGCCAAGGGTACCTTAGCGGAGGAGAGGGAAAGACCCGATTCCTGGAGATGTAATAGATATTTGGAAATATGATTCATATTGAGGGAGGTCATTGGAATCTTGATGGAAGAACACCCTCTAAAGAAACGAGTCCTTTCAGCTGTGTAACACGCTCGGGTGGACGGACGCTGAGAGTTTAGCAGAATAGCTGAAATCTTTGGGAATACCTCCCCCGTCATGGACGAATAGCCAAGTGTAGAGATGGAGCATGTGTAGGTCGTGATAGAGAATGGTGCCCCGTTGGAGTGACAGGAGGTTGAGTTGGAGAGGAAGGTCTGCGACCTCGGAGGCCAGTTCCAGGAGCGTCTGGAGGCAGGTTTGCCTGGGCCAGAACGGGGCTATGAGAATGATGTGGGCGTGATCTGATTGGATTCTGTAAAGCACCTTGCGCAGGAGAGATGTTGGGGGAAGATACAAAGGAAGTTCCCAGTCCAGGAGATCGCGAATGCATCTGAGATCGATCCTGCTGCTAACCCTGCATGGCTGCAGAACATGGGGAGCTTTACGTTCTCTGTAGTGGTAGATAGATATATGGATGGGGTACCCTATTCTCTGAAGATGTCCTGTAGAACACGATCATTCATGGACCACCCGTGGTGGTCGGATGTTTGATGACTGAGTTGATCTGCAAGAGAATTGTCCTGCCCTGCAAGATGAATGGCTTGGAGGTGTTTACCATGATTGACGCTCCAGTTCCAGATAGCTTCTGCCTTGAGAGATAGGCATATGTATTGGGCTCCCCCGTTTGTTGAGGTACCACATGGTGGCAGTATTGTCTATGATGATTAAGATATTCGCCCATTAAATGTGATATGAGGGCCCTGAGTTCTAGTGTATTTATGAGAAGGCCCCTCTCGTCCTGGGACCAAAGGCCGTGGACCTTGAGGTGATCTCTGTGAGCTCCTCAACCTGTTAGGAAGGCATCTGTTGAGATGGAGGTGTTACAACAGGAGGCTCGAGGGGAGTACCCCGTAGCGCGTGAGCGCAATCTGTCCACCAAATGGGGTTTGGCAGACCTCGTTTGGGAGAGTCATTTTCATGGTGAGGGAATGGAGGACAGGAAGGTGAACGTGCTTGAGCCACTGCTGAAGGGGTCTCATGAAGGCGCGTATATGGAGTCACTGCTGTGGTGGAGGCCAGGAATCCTTGAAGGCGGAGAAAGAAGCGGACTGTCCTGGTGTTTTGTGAGCGTAGGGACTCTATAATACATCTGATTGTATGAAATCTGTCCAGCGGGAGGTAGGCTCTGGACCGATCTGTGTCCAAGAGAGCTCCAATGAATTGGAGACGACATGTTGGCTGGAGATAGGATTTCTGTATATTCACGATTAATCCCAGCGCTTGCGAAGTGTCAAGGTAACAGAACAGGATTCAGCATGCTGTCTCTGGAAGAAGCTATTAGGAGTCAAACGTTCCAGATACGGGAAACTTTTATTTTCATTTTCCTCAGATAGGTGGAAATATGCATCTTTGAGATCTGAGATCTAGGATGGGCCTGAAACCCTCATCCTTTTTGGAGACCACAAAGAAATGGGGGTAAATCCAGTATTCTGTTCCAAGAAGGGTACCTCCTCAATAGTCCCTTTTAATAGGAGCTTCTTAGCTTCCAGAAGTATTTAAGTTATGTGGGGGAAAGGAAAGGAATTGTATGGCATATCCAAACTGAATTATCTCCCTGACCCAGCAATTACTGGTGAGGGACGCCGACTGGTGAAAGAAGGTCAGGAGACGGTTACGGAAAGAGGGAGGAACGTCCTCCTCTCCTTTAATCTGACAGAGGATAAAATCAAGCCTTGGGAGGTTGCCCTGAGGACGAATTGGAGGAAGGCCTCCCTCGCCCTTTCTGCTTATTGAACCTCCTTCGAGGTTGAGAAAAGAGGGGTCTGGGTTTGGTGGTACTTAGGTGAAAAAACTTCTCCCCGTGCAGGGCTGATGCGGCAGCAGCTGTTACCGCGCCACAATTCCATTCCACCATTTCGGAATTGCCCGCGCCACACCGCGATTTTTCTGCGGACATTCCGCTAATTCCGCCGGAATTCTGCAAATCGCGGAATTGCGGACAAATTGTGGAAAAATTGTGGAAATCCGCTATTCCGCTATTTTGTGGCGCTGGCGGAATTGCGGAAGTAGCGAAAATGTCATGTTTCCACGATTCCACTAAGTAGCGGAATTAAATAAGCGGAACTGCGGAATGAAACTAGCGGAATGAAAGCCTCTGCCATGCCGTTCCACTAATTGCGGAAACACTGTTTCCGCCGGAAATAGCTACCGCTGCGATATTCCACTACAGCCCTAGAGTATGTAGAGCATTGCTTTGGGGTAGGAATAGGGAGCAGAGTATGGGTAAAATTCCTCTCTCATAGCTCTGATCACCCCAGTAGACCTGGCAGTCTGACTAGTTTCTTTAATGTTTTAAGAGTTTTATCGGTAGATGAAGCAAAAAAGGCCTTCACAATCAAGACAAATCCTCTATGTGGGTCTTATTTTCAGGGGTGAGAGCAGTGGAATGGAGTCAGGCATGCCTCCTGAGTGTAATGGCAGATGCCATACCCCTAATGTTGGAATCAGTAATATGAATATTTGCCATTAGCTGAGGCTGGGCAATTTGAATCCCTTCCTTCTAAATAGAGGTGATTTGTTTAGGGTCAGTGGTCTTACTAAGCTGTGACCAAAGCCAATGTTGATATCTGCACAGAGCGGAGGCAAAGTTGGACGCCCTCCGCTCTGTGCAGATATAAACTCTTTTGGCTGCTCGTTTGGCCTGAAGCAGGGCAGGTAATACTCAAGGGGGCGCCTGGTACTGCACTCTGTGGTGTGGGAGGTGCTCTGTGAACGGGAGACATCCCTGTTTGATGCCCGTAACCTAGTCGGGATTTCCTCAGAGGATGTACCAGTGGTACAGGGAGCGCTTAGTGGTCCCAATGGAGCGGCAGGAGTTGCGGGCGCCTGGTACTGCACCAGCAGTACTTGCACCAGCGGTACCAGCGGTACCGGGAGCACTTAGTGGTCCCAATGGAGCGGCAGGAGCTGCGGGCTCCGGATTACTGCACCAGTGGTACCAGCGGTAACTGGAGTGCTTAGTGGTCCCAATGGAGTGGCAGGAGCTGCGGGCTCCGGATTCATCTCGGAGGTTAGTGAGTGCCGGGTGGGGAGACTGATAGGCCCCTCTTCACTACCCTGAAGAGCCATTTTTGTTAGAATGTCCGGAGGGGGAGAGCCCTAGCCCGCTTTGTTCTGGTAGACAGGACAGAGCAGGATTTACAAGTCCGAGTATTATCGGTCTTTCCGAGGAATGGTCACTCACGGAGAGTGTAGCCGGACAGGTACGGCAGCATTTAAAGCCCGCCTGCTTGTGCATAGTCTGGCAACTCTGTGTGAAAGTGGGCGCAGCTCTGGGGATGAACCCCACGGGCCAGGGCACTGCACTCAAGTAGTTGTTCTTAATCTTCTAAGCTTCTTCTTTTTTTCTTCTTTTACTACTGACAAGCACTGTAAAGTGCTGAAGGTCTTCCAAGCGTGATGCGGTTGGAAGGAACTGAGTGGGTGAGGGCTCCTACCCCTATTTATGCAGTCCTGTTCACGCGAGATCTTGAGCCCGCTCTTTTGACAGGACAGGAGGGGGGATGGAGGGGCGGAGCCCCCACCATATTCTAGATCTTTCCAGGCTTTCTGCATGGAAACTGCTGACAACAAGGTTTCTGGTGCCTGCAGAGCAGGAGGTGAATCCCAAGAGTGAGAATTGCGGAGATCCTCGAAGAAGAACAAACTAATTATATACATATCAACATATTAAAACTTGAGTTTTGCTGCTAATCCCATTCAAGATGTAGACACGGGCCAAGTATACTATAAACCCACCTGCCAAATTATTATCCTACAACAACCCTACCTAGCCCCTATGATCTAACAGAGAAAAATGATTCCTATTAAACCCCTTTCTCATAGGGGTAAATAATACAGCACTCATAAGATGCCTTGCTCTTCCCGGAGCTTGCGGTTGCAGTACTTGACTCCTAGAAAATTATCATATTCGGGCTTACTTCTGCAATACCTAAATCCAGAAGATATCCATAGGAGCGGTGCTTGGTTCTCGTAAACGCAGCAAACACAGCATACAGTTTATTTCCTTTTGGCACCACCCTCTTTGGTATAATAGCCCTGGGATAGCAAGATCACTGCCAGTCCAATACAAATCCAGTACAAATAGAAGATTCTTTATAATTCTAGAATGAGGCTATAAGCTTTCAACAGAATTAGACAGATAATACAACATAGCCAGCAAAAATATTTTCAAAAAAGTGTTCCCTTGCTCCTATTCTTTTAGCACAAACGGGGCTCAACACATGAAATCTTCTAGTTATTGTCCATATTGGACTTGACTACTTGCATACGAAGTCTTGCCGCCCAGACTGCAAATAAAGCTACCTCATTTGTCACTTCTGCCTTTTTAACTCCTAGGAGATAAGATTAAACTCCGCAGAGTTGACCATAGAGAATCAAGTTTGACTCTACTCAGGAGCCTCTCTCTAGGTTGGGCATATAAAGAGCAAATTAACAGATAATGTGGCAAATCCTACACACACACCCCACACACATACATACATTTTCATTCTTAATAAGGTGTTCCTTTATATCTCCCTTCGACCACTGTCGTGGGCATCGTTTGCAACCTCAAGGAGGTAAAGGATTTTCTAGACAGAGGGTTCACAGAAGCTTTCAAATAGCTTGCACGCAGCAGACCTACAGACCAGTATTTGTGCCAGGGCGAGACACATGAAGCTGCTGTCTGTGCTCTTTGACACTGTCTAGATCTCTAATTCTCTGCTTTACTATTTTCCTGGCTTCATTGTAAGGGAGGGTCATCAAAAAGGGAAGTGAAAAACCCATTTGTTTCAATTTATGATTTACCCCTCTCCACCAAGAATCCTTATTATGCCATAGCTCATTCATTTTTTCAGTTAGACACATATTTGGTAGTGAAGAGGCTGGAGCACAAGACAGCTTTAAGAGGAAACACATTAAGAGCATCTCGAACCTGGCGGACAATGATATCAACCCCAGCTCAAGTTTCAAGATTGCAGAGGAGGTGGCTGGCGGTACCCTCAGAAGCTTGTTCTGTCAAGGTTCAAGATATTTAGCTGCAAGTGGGTCTTAACCCCAGATCTGAGCCCCATAGCACACCTTGGAGATCAGTTTGAACTCTTAAGATTTAAGGCTGGTTTTATAAGCTGCCCACCCCTGGATCTATAACATTTTAGAAAAGCAGAGATGGCTGAGATGGCCGCTTGTTTCACTGACAGCAAATGAGATGACCACGAAGCATTATAAGAGAAAGCCACCCCCCGATACTTGAAAGAGCGAACCTGTTCGATCTTAAACCCTGAAAGGTACCACTGTTCCTGTTTGAACTGTGTGGAAAAGATCATGATCTTTGTTTTATTATAATTAATAATTACCAAATCTTGCTCCTGGCACTCATTGCCAAAACCCTCCAGCAAACGGTTCAGGCCTAGCTTGCTTGTAGACAATAAGATGGTATCATCCGCATACATCAGGACTAACATTTTTCTGTCACCAACCTTAGGTGCCATGTAATTCCCCTTATCCTGATGTTTGACTATTAAGTTGTTAACATATAAGTTGAACAAGGTTGGTGTCAGCAGATATCCCTGCCTTACTCCCCTTGAGGTCTGGATTGTATCAGAGAAAGCTCCTCTTGTGTTAATTCTAACCTGGAGTGTTATGTTGGTATATAATGACTGTATAAGCAATAGGAGTCATTTGTCAATCAACATTTTGTCCAGCTTTTCCCATATAAGTTAAGTTCCCTGTTGATCAGATCAAAAGCTTAACTGAAATCTATAAATGCCACAAACAATTTCATTTTTTTGCATCTATATTTGCCAATTAGGTGTGACAGCACCAATCCTTTTCCTATTGTACATTTCACCGCATGAAACCCTGTGTGCTCTTCCACCAGGATATTGTTTTCTATGATCCAGCTGGTCATCCTTTCTAATAGAAGTCTGGTATAAATTTTAGATATCAGGAGTAGGCTGAATGGCCTGTAGTTCTTTAGAATGGACCGGTCCTGTTTTTAAAATATTGGGACAACCACCCCTGCTCTCCAGAACTCGGGGGTTAGTACCCGTGCTGTTTATTAAGGTAAACAAATTAGCCAGGGCGGGGGCCCACCACTCCAGAAGGAGCTTATAAATCTCCCCTAGAATAAAATCCCTTCAATTTTAAATGTATTTATATTATTTGAACTTTTATTGTATTTTATAATGTTATTTATCTGTTTTCGATATATGTACGCCACCCCAAGCTGTCTTTAGACTGAAGGGTGAAGGATAATAAATAAATAAATAATAAATAAAAAGTTCAGTTTCCAGATGGCCCTAACCTCCATTTGCTGATTCACCCATCTCCTTGGTAAAGCTTTAACAAAGTTTAACCAATCAGGAATAATGGGGAGAGTAACAAAGAACAAGAAATCAACATGTTCAAAATACACAATTTCTTTTTTTTCAGAAAGGGTTAAGCAAGATTTCTTCCTGAACTGTTACTTGTATATTTTATATAATGAACTATAATCAAAAATAGTGTGGAAGACTGATTAAAGCTGTTGATGCAGAGGAACAGGAATACACCCACACATGTACTGTAGGTAATTTGCTTGTGAAGATTTAGCATTGGAATCTAAATAACCAAAGATCTGTTTTTATGTTATGCATGCATGAAAACCAGGAACAGATGTAGATATTTTCCCTTACTAACCACAGTCAATGAACGAGATATTAATTTTGGAGAAAAATACTAGTTGCAGACTGATGGTTTTTAAGGGCCAGCAACACAATCACCTCGCTATGGGGCTAACTCTCTCCCAGTTGAGCGCCCTTGCAGGACACAACTGGCCAGATGGGAGGTCTCCTATAAAATAAGCTGGCAGTTCAGTTTAAGGTAGCTTGCTAAATATTAAGAATCAACTTCCTTTGGTTGTACTGCGCAAGAGCGGGGGCCCAAACAAGAAACTCCTGATAAAAGATATGTAGATCCATGCAGGTTCACAAATGTGTACCAAACAATTTGCTTAGCAATGCTTCTACCAGGCAACCTATTATACTTCTTTTACATGATTGATTACTGTCCAGGGGCAACTTAACAGCTTACATTTCACCTATAAAGCACTAGTGACTTTCTTATTCTTCAGGTTTCTATAAGTAATCCTTCTTATTCTGCTTGGAAACGTGTGTCTTCCTGGGACACTACAGAACTTGAAATCTGTTGGTGTGTTCCAGACAACAGTACCTTGTTTGAATTACACAAGTGCATTGGTTACAGAGTATTTTCTTCTGTTTTGAAATCTCCCCTGTAAAATGAGAAGGATAATGCTTCTGTACCACACAGTTCCCTGACAATTAAGAACTTAAGTAGTGCCATACTGGGTGAGACCCATGGTCCATCAAGCACAGCATCCTGTCTCTGACAGTGGCTGAAAAGAAGTACAAGTACAGGTCATGGAAATGTGACCCATCTTCTGCTAACCACTCCCAACTACCGGTAGCCTGGGATTTAAGTCCCAACTAGTAAGCATTTATGGCTCTATCCTGTAAGAATTTATCTAGTTTCTGTCTAAAGCTAGTTATGGTGCTGGCTTTCATTGTCTCCTCTGGCAATGAGTTCCACAACTGTATTGTCCACTGAGTGAAAAAGTTCTTCCTTTTCTTTATTTTACATATCATTCATTTATATAGCACCAGCAGTGTATCTGGCACTGTACAATTAAAAGTTAAAGACATTACAATCTAAGAGACACAGGGGAAGGGGAGACAAGGGAGACGTGAACATCAAGCGAGACAAGGGTACAGAGGTTGAGAGGTTGCAAGTGCTTCACTTAGTTACAGGGGTGACATTCTGAGGGGGGGGGAGAAGAGGATGCAATTTCACTCATGACAGGGTAGGGAACACCTGACAGAAGAGGTAAGTTTTCAGGAGGGATTTGAAAGTTGCCAGTGAGTGAGCAGAACCAATGTTTCCAGGGAGGAAGTTCCAAGCATGGGGAGCATCAAGAGAGAAATGGTAAAGAAGTTTAGAGGAGCAAGGGAGTCACAAGCAGGTGAGGGTGGGGACAGAGGAAGAGCAAAACTCCCAGTCAGGAGTGTGGCAGGATACAAGAGCAGAGATATGGGGGACCAAGGCCATGAGAACCTTGAAAGTGAAGACCAGGAGTTTGTGCTGAATGTGTTCATGCAGAGGAAGTCAATGTAGGGCAGAGAGGAGGGGCTGAATGTAGTCAAAGCAATGGGCAAGGTAGGTGACTGACAGCAGAGCGTTGGACGGAGATGGGGGGGGGGGCGGTGAGATCAGAGTAGGGGAGATCAGTAAGGAGGAAGTTAAAGTAGTCAAGGTGAGAGATTACTAGAGCGTGGACTAGGGTTTTTGCAGTGGCAACAGTAAGGCAAGGCTAGATTTTAGCAATATTATACAGAGTGAAGTGACAGGATTTGGCAACAGTCTGGATCCGAGGCATAAAGGAGAGGGAGGAATCAAAGATGAATCTCAGGCTACGTGCTTGAGGGACAGGCTAGATGAAACTGAGTCACAGATAACCTAGAGTGGGGTAGAGAGACCCCAATCCCATGACACACCCTCAATGGAAATTGAGATGGAAGTAGGAGGGGAATATTTTGGGGAAAGATGAGGAGTTCGGTCTTGGCCATGTGAAAGTTTGAGTTGTCAGCGAGACATCCAAGCAGAAATGTCTGAGACAGTCAGCGATATGAGACTGGATGGAGAGCGAGCGAGCTGCGTGTCACCAATTAACATCACAGAGTGGCACCTTGTTCTCTTATTGTGAAAAGAGCAAACAACAGTTCCCTATTTACTTATTCCACATTATAAGCAATAAGTAAACTTCTATCATATCCCCTCTTAATCGCCTCTTCTCCAAGCTAAACTGCCTAACCTATTGAGCCTCTTCTCACGTGGAATCTGATCCATCCCTTCTATCATCCTTGTTGCACTTCTCTGAACTTGTTCCGATTCTATTATATCTTTCCTGAGATGGAGCGACCAGAACTGCATATAATAGTCAAGGCCAAAGATTTACACAGTGGCATTATGATATTTGCCCTATTATTTTCTATTCCTTTCACAATAATGCCTAGCATTCAGTCTGCCTTTTTGACTGCTGCTGCACACTGAGCCAATTTCTTGAAGGAACTATCCACAATGGTCCCAATCCTAAACACAGCTGCTCATGAGTAAGCCTCATTGTAATCAATGGGACTTACTCCTGCACAAGTATGTTTAGGATTGAGCCCAATGACTGCAAGATCCTTCTCTTGAGTGGTTACATCCAGATCAGAACCTAGCATTGTGTATGTAAAGTGTACACAGAAACAAAATATTAATATTAATAGTAGACATCTGTACCATTAAACCATCAATGGCTCCTTATCAATGTAGAGGGAGTTATTGAGCAGGGTGCCACAGGGCTCTGTCCTGGGTCCGGTACTGTTCAACATCTTTATTAACGACTTGGATGAGGGAGTAGAAGGAATGCTTAATAAATTTGCAGATGACACAAAACTGGGAGGGACAGCTAACACCTTAGAAGACAGAAATAAAATTCAAAATGATCTTGATAAATTGGAAAACGGGGCTGAAACTAACACAATGACATTCAACAGAGGTAAATGTAAAATTCTACATTTAGGTAAGAAAAATCAAATACAAATACATATGAGGGATACCTATTTTCGGCAGCAAGACATGTGAAAATGATCTGGGGATTGTAGTTGATCACAATTTGAACATGAGTCAGCACTGCAGTGTGATGCGGCCACAAAAAAGGCGAATGTAATTTTAGGCTGCATAACAGAAGCATCGTTTTCAAGTCACAAGTAGTATTACTTCCTCTCTATTCTGCGCTGGTCAGGCCTCATCTGGAAAACTGTGTCCAGTTCTGGGCACCGCACTTTAAGAAGAAGAAATAATGGGCTCAAATTACAAGAAAGCAGTTTTCGGTTAAACTTCAGGAAGAACGTCCTAATGGTAAGAGCTGTTCGACAGTGGAATGACCTAGGGAGTTGGTGGGCTCTCCTTTGCTGGAGTTTTCATAGAGAGGTTAAATAGCCATCTGTCAGGGGTGATGTAGTTGTGGATTTCCGGCATTGAGCAGGGGTTTGGACTAGATGACCTCTGAGGACACTTCCATTTCTATGATTCTAAGTCGAAAGCAGGATCTATAGATCATATGCTCCAACAACGTTTAGGATTAAAAAATAGGTACTCAGAATAAATGTTCAAGCAAAACATTAAATTATGCCACATAGGTACCCATAATACACCTGATGGAATATGCCAGGAAAGGAAGGTGCATAAATGGGGGGAGGGGGAGTGCAGGGAGCACTTGCCCTGGGTGAGAGACAGGTCAGTGCTCCCAGCAAGGAAAACCACATGGTGGCAGCATGTGGAGGGGAGGGNGGGGGGGGGGGGGGGGGGGGGGGGGGGAGATATGCAGGAGAGAAGGGATTGGAGGAGGTTAAGAGTGGGAGTGGGGGGATGGGGTGGAAACGTGGAGCGACATTTTGGGAGTGGGGAGGGAGGGAGATCTCTGAGGGCTTTGGGAGAGCAGCCGATGGGGGGGTGTCAGGACGGTGTGGACATGAGGGGGGAACGGCCATAGGGGTTGTTTTGGGGTGAGGACGGTATGGTCAACAGGGGGTGCGTGGTTCGGTTCGGGCTCCTAGGGGACCTAGGTCCCTGGTGGAGGTCAAAAGCGCCACCCCCCTCACTGAGGGTGAAGGAGGAGCAGGGTCTAAGATCCGCTAGCGCGGGGCCGATGCGGCTAAATGCAAGGTCCATGGTAAACAAGGCCCCGGTAATCTGGGACGTGGTCCTGGACGGAGCTGCGGACCTTATATGCATTATGGAAACCTGGCTGGACGAGGAGACGTGGCCAATTTTGGCCAACCTTGTTCCAGTTGGCTATGCCGTGCAGCACCAACCCCGCACTGGTGGTCAGGGCGGTGGTGACGCTGTTATTTTAAAAGAGACATGGCCTGTTAGGAGGTATCCAGTCCAGGACATTCCGGGGATCGAGGCCCTCCATGTGGTGTTCGAATTGGCTGGGGGCAATCTCGGGGTGCTGCTGGTGTACCGAGCCCCTTCCTGCCCAGCAGCATCTCTTGCCGCTCTAGCAGAGCTGGTCTCGGCGGTGGTGTTGAACTCCTCCGGGACTTTGGTCCTGGCGGACTTCAATACTCATACCAATGCCGGCCTTGTAGGAGCAGAGCGAGAGTTCATGGCCGCCATGGCAACCATGGACTTGTCCCAGAATGTTAACTGCCTGACCCATGTGGGGGACATACCCTCGACCTGTTGCTCTGTTCTGGCCTTGAGGCAGGTGATCCGGTAGTGGGGGATGTGAGGGTCATGCCCGTGTCATGGATGGATCATTACCTCCTACAGGCTAGTCTCTTAGCGCACCACTTCCAGAAGGGGAATGGACCAGTTAGGTTGGTCCGCCCCTGGAGGCTGATGGAACCTCAACGGTTCCAGGGGATCCTGGAGGAGTTAACCTTAGACCTTGACGGCCACTCTGTTGAAGAACTTGTCCGAGCTTGGAATATCTTGCTCAGGGAGGCCACTGACAGGGTAGCTCCAAAACATCTCCTCCCTCTGTCTCGTCACTGCAGGGTCCCTTGGTTTACTGAGGGGCTGCAGTGTATGAAGCAGACAGGTAGGTGACTGGAGCGACGTTGGTGTTGGACTCGTGCTGAATCTGACCAACTTCTCCATAGCGCCCATTTGCGATTCTATGCTGAGGCTGTGAGGACGGCAAAGAAAGAATTCTTTGCCGCCCTTATAGCATCTGCAAAGTCGCGTCCAGGTGGTGCGGGGCTGGTCAGTCCGGCCTCACTCCGCCTGGACGGGGACCTGTCCCAAAGCTGCTTTGAGGAGTTTGCCATCTACTTTGCAGACAAGATTGCTCGGATCCAAAGCAACTTTGACACTGGATTAGGCACAGTAGAGGTGGAGCGCGAGGTTATGGAGGCCCCGTCTGGTCCATCTTTTTGGGCTGAGTTTCAGGAAGTGACGCCAGACGATGCCGTGGATGTCCTGGGGCCTGTTAGGGCCACCAGTTGTGAATTAGATCCCTGCCCGTCCTGGTTGGTGAAAGCCTCCAGGGAGACATTGGGGATGGTGCTGGCGAGGGTAATCAACGCATCACTTCAGCAGGGGAGTTTGCCCCCCGGTCTCAAGGAGGCCGTGGTGCGGCCTCTGCTGAAGAAGCCATCCTTGGATGTGGACGTATTCGCCAACTACCGACCTGTCTCTAACCTTCCCTTTTTAGGGAAGGTTATTGAACGGGTGGTGGCACTGCAGCTCCAGGCTCATCTTGACAGCATCGGTTTCCTTGACCCATTTCAATCGGGGTTCCGCCCCGGCTATAGCACAGAGACAGCACTGGTGGCCTTGGTGGACAATCTCCGCTGGGAGATGGACGCAGGACGTTCAACACTTCTGATCCTGCTAGATCTCTTGGCCACTTTTGATACAGTGAACCACGGGCTGCTGTTGAGATAATTGCAAGCCCCGGGGGATCTGGATGGGACTTTCCTTGGATGGTTCCGATCATTCCTCTCGGGGAGAAGCCGGGGGGTTGTCCTGGGGGCTGAGTCTTCTAGCCCCTGGGCCCTGGATTGTGGTGTTCCGCAAGGTTCCATTCTGTCTCCATTACTGTTTAATGTATATATGCAGCCCTTGGGGGAGATCGTGAGAGGGTTTGGCGTTCATAGCCATCAATATGCTGATGACACCCTGCTTTACCGCTCTTTTTCAACCAACCCAAGTCCTGCCATCTCGGTGCTGTCCCAATGCTTGGAAGTCGTGGCGGATTGGTTACGGCAGAGCAGACTGAAGCTCTGTCTTATCAGGATTGAGGTGATGGCGGTGGGTAGGGTGAGCGAGGTGGCGGCTCCCCTCGTAGAGGGGGTCCGCTCACCCCCACCCGGTAGCCCAGCAGGTTTGGAGTCTGAGAGTGTTATTGGATTCAGACCTCCGCCTAGATCAGCAGATGGAAATGGTGGCTAAGGCTGCCTTCCGCCAGCTGTAGGTGTATCTGGTGCTGAGGCTGCGTCCATACATTTCTAGACCTGACCTGGCCACCCTCATCCATGCCTTCATCACCTCGAGGCTGGACTACTGCAACACGCTCTATGTGGGGCTTCCCTTGATGCTGGTTCAGAGGCTGCAGCTGGTGCAGAATGCGTCGGCTCATCTCCTGATGGGGACGAGTCGATGAGAGCATATAACACCTGTGCTCCGCGCGCTGCACTGGCTGCCTGTAGCGTACCAAGCCAGATTCAAGGTGTTGGTCTTGGCCTATAAAGTCCTACACGGTTTTGGCCCTTCATACCTCAGGGAACGCCTCACCTTCCGTGCCCCAGAGCGTAAAGTGGGGGGCCACAATGGAGAGGGCATTCTCGGTGGCCAAGCCACGATTATGGAACTGCCTCCTGGAGGAAGCCTGTCTGGCCCCAAGTCTGCTGGACTTCCGCCGGGCCTGCAAAACCTGTCTGTTGTCCCAGGCCTTCGGAGGAGGGGAGGGGTGGGATAAAAGTTCGGAGGGGGGTGTTAGGGTTTTTCTAGATGTTTTAATCTTTTGTTTTATGGTCATTTTAACTTATTGTTATGTTTGTGTGTTGTAAGCCACCCCAAGATGCCATGGGCATGAGGGGTTGGCTAATAAATGTAAATAAATTAAATAAATAAATAAAATAAATAAATAAATAAAGGTGTTGAAAATGTCTTGATTATTATTTATATAGAAGTCTCTGCATAAAAGATTGTGAATATTACAATGTCTGTGCTCTCTCAGAGAAGTGAAAAAGACTGGTAATTGTCACTCTTTAGTTAAACTGCAATAAAAGAGCAAGCTTTCTTTCCCCTAAACTCTACTTTTTGTGAAACTAAGATGCCTAGAGGAAAAACTCATTGACTTCCTCTTTCTAGCAAGTTACTTTACAAATGGCACTATTTATTTATTTTATTTTTATTTTTTCAAATTTATACCCCGCCCCCTCCTGCAACGCAGCTCGGGGCGGCTACCAACAATGAATAAAAACAATAAAATTCCTTTTAAAATATTAAATATAAAATGCATCACATAAAACAGGGCTAGAAAATAAAAAATAAATAAATGGGCGGGGGACTAAAATCACCCCCCCCACCCTCCCTCCCAAAGGCCTGGGCAAACAGCCAGGTCTTACCAGTTCCGCCGAAATGTCAACAGGCTTGGGGCCAGGCGAGCTTCCTCCGGAAGGGATTTCCACAGCCGCGGCCCTACAACCGAGAATGCTCGCTCCATCGTGGCCCCCCGCTTAACACGGGGGACCTCCAGGAGGGCACCCCCGGCTGACCGCAGGAGCCGTTCCGGGGCACGAAGGGCGAGGCGGTCCCTAAGGTATGAGGGGCCAAGACCGTATAGGGCTTTGTAGATCATCACTATAGATGGATACGGCATCAAAAAGGTACTGCATGGACAGGATTACAAATGTCTACTGTAGGGCTGAAACAAGAAAAAAAAATTCTTGTGAGACTCTCATGAGAATCTCACAGCTCCGGCAAGTACTCGCGAGAATCTCGCAAGAAAGTAGAGAATCTCCAAAACGCCCCCAAAATGCGCAGAATGGCCATGGTAGTCATTTTTGCGCATGTGTGAACCATTTTTTGCTGCCTGGAGGTTCTCAAGTTTTTTGCGAGTATCTTGTTGAGAAGCCTATTCTCGACGAGATTTTTGAGAAGGGCAAAACCTTGTTTCAGTCCTAATCTATTGCTTTTTACAATAGGATGCCCGGTTCACGGAGATCTTCAATAGGTAGTGCTACTCTTCCATGAAGAAATGGACTTAGGATTTTTGTAATGGTGTGGTGTGTACTTTTGAGAACTGCGGCAGGAATATTATGAGTCTTCAATATACACAGCAGCAGCACCTTATCAGAATTTTAAAGTATCAAATGGCACTTGATGTAGGTACCAGGGATTCATCTAAAGGAGGAGGATGAGAATCTTGTAAGGTTGTATTGACAAAGAGGATTGTAAGAGTGCAGTTTATCTCTTTAAGTCTTGTAGCCTGGAATATGGGAGAGAAGAGGTATGACGAGAAAGCTAAGTTTATGAATGTGGAAACACGGCAGCAAATGAGGCATCAGAAATTGTGGGACAGAAATGTCTTCCCACTTTCATCAGTGCTGGTGAGTAAATGAAGCTGGTGCTGATGTAAGCTGATGTAAGCATGGAGGGTAAAAACCAAAAACTGCCAGAACTGCTATCATCATTTCCACTTAAGATTTAGCTTCAGAAACAGGAAACTTAATTGATCAAGCTTACTTGTGGAAACCCAGAAAGTACATGGAATATCAACCTTATTATGCAGCTTCACCACAAGAGCTTGTCTATATGAAGGAAGCACAGGGGAAGGTAACCATGAACCCAAGTTCTTTCACCTGTTCAGGAAGAGAGAATACAGAATTTAGCCCTATAGATGACCACACTGTGAAACTTTCATGTCCCTCTATTTCATAAGCACCACATTGGATGTCGTAATACGCAGTTTGAAGACTGACTAAATAGGGGAATCTGGTAGAAGCGAGGCCATAGACAGAGGCCTTTGTGTCAGCACAAACATTGTGAGAGTTGGTGCTAATCAGAGCAATGTAACTGAGGCAGACAGTAAAGACTCCCAACAGGAATCAGATGTTGATGGCACTGATGGTCTAAGGACAAGAGGGTGATGAGGCTGAGGGCTGGGTCAGTAGAAAACGTGTAATGAAAGGAGAGGATGGCGGTGATGAGATTCTGTGCCAACGAGCACACAGGCAACAGTACTTCAGGAATGCAAGAATATACTGTTGGCATTGTGAGCTTAGGTTCCAACATTATCAGGAATCGGCTGTGTGTGTCAGCAATGGCTCTTCCAGATGATTGCCTTGTCTACTTGTTACGATGGAGCAGTGGCAACTTGGGTAACTACATGTTCCTTTACAGAACTTTTGAATGACCTTATCTTTGGGTACCCAGATCTTTTGATACCATCCTGGAAGCTGATATGATTGGATCTTTCCTTACAGAAGGAAACTGTCTTCATCATAAGAACTTTTTAGAGGCCGAGACTCAAGGTACTCAATACTGTCATTTGTGACCAAGGGCAGGCAGAAGACAGAAAGGTTTGAGCCAGAGTTCACACTGAGGCTTAGAAACAGTGTTTGTCAGTGTGCACTGAAATGCGATAAGCAAATTTTTGTGTACAGTTGTTCAGTGTCTGATGTTTATGGTACTGATTCTCCCTAGATAAAGTCAGCATACTTTCAGAAACTCGAGTCTTGAGCACTGATTTGTTGACTGGCTCAGTCCTAAGAGGTCACAAGCACTCTTTTCTACATTGGTAGTTTCTGCACCAATTAATGAGGGTCAACTGCTTTCCAGGTGTTTGATGGCTGTGGGGAACTGTATGAGGCAGAGCCGACTGAAGCGGAATTCTGACAAGACGGAGGCAATGTTGGTGGGGCTAGTGGCGGGTGTGACTTCCCCCATCATAGACAGGGTTTGTCCCCCATTGGTCTCCCAGGTGCGGAGTCTAGGGGTGCTCCTGGATTCCCAGCTCCGCTTGGATATCCAGGTGGAGACGGTAGCGAAGAGGGCTTTCCGACAGTTACATCTGGTTCATTGGTTTCAGCCTGATGTCTCTGACTCCGACCTGGCCACCATCATTCATGCTTTTGTTACCTCGAGACTGGACAATGCGCTCTACGTGGGGCTACCCCTGGTGATGGTCCGGAGGCTGCAGCTGGTGCAGAATGCGGCGGCCCGGCTCCTTACAGGGTCGGGTCGCGGGAGCACATTACACCAGTGCTTTGTTCACTGCAGTGGTTGCCTATTTTCTTCTGGGCCTGATTCAAGGTGTTGGTTCCTACCTTTAAAGTCCTACACGGCCTCAGCCTGACCTATCTGCGGGACCGTCTCACTCCCCAGGTCCTCGATCGGCCCCTGTGGTCCTTTGGGGGCGCCTTCTTGGAGGTCCCCCAAGTAAATCGGGGGGCCACTATGGAGAGGGTGTTTTCGGTGGCCGCACCTCGGCTGTGGAACTCCCTCCCGGAAGAGGCTCACCTGCCCTGGACCTACTGACTTTTTGGGGGGTTTGTAAAACCTGGCTGTTCTGCCAGGCATTCGGTGGAAGGGACGGATGAGGGAGGAGGGGTTGGGTTGGGGGGGGGGGTTGAGGGTTAGGGGAGGGGGTTGTTTTATGTTTATATTTTTATGGCTTCACCACGTTCTATATTGCTATTTTATGTGTTTTATATTTTTGTTTTAAATTGTAAGCTGCCCTGAGCTGCCTTACAGAAGGGGCGGGGTATAATATTGCTAAATAAATAAATAAATAAATGGGAAGAGCTGAATTTTACATTCTCTGCTCTGTCTGGCCCTGACAAAAATGGAGCAACAAAACATGCTTGTCTCCCAGCTGCAGAGAAAACAGCTAGTTTCCATATTTTGGGTCTATTTTCTAAATGGCCCCAAGTATGTTGTCATTCCGGTGGTGTTCCAAAACCTGGCTATTCGCCCAGGCCTTTGGGGAGGGGGGGTTAGGGTTATGTTTTTTCCCCCTACCTTGATTTATTGTTGAATTGTTTCTCGGGGCCCTGTTTTAAAAGTATTTAAATTATTGTTTTAAACTGTTTTATATTGTTTTATTACTGTTGGAAGCCGCCCCGAGCTGTTTACAGGAGGGGCGGGGTATAAATGCTTTAAATAAATAAATAAATAATAGTCTTTAATCCTTTTAGTAACCTACTATAAATATAGTTAAATATGGGTGAATTGAATGTTATTTGTCAAAAGAACTAAGAGATGGCCTCATGTTAACTGCAAGTTAAGGTAGGAGAAGCTGTTGGAGTCCTCCTGCCTATGGTTGAAAGGAACTTTGTAGTAGCAAGTAGTCTGTTCTCTGTTATATAAACTTATCAGGGTACAGTTGCCAATGGACCCTGCTGGTGAAATTATCACACTTTGCTTCATACAAGATGTGCATACATCTAAACTAGGAATCATGAGGACAAAAACCTGCAGAACTACCAAAGGTCAACAAAGGTGATTTTTTTTCATACTTGAGGGCACAATCCTGCAGTCAGGCACTCATAGAGAAGCGTTCCATCTACAAAACCCCACCAAAGCTAATTAGGCATGGGCACAACAATCTGCCCAAATCAATCTATTAATGGTATAGGAGTGGGCATATGTCTAAAGTAGCACAGTTAATGTAACAATATCATGAAATAGCAAAGTAAAAGTTCTGGGAGCAGTTTAAACTAGGTTGCATTACATGTTCTGAAAGTCTTATTGTACATATTTATGTAAAATAAAAGCATATTAAGCTGCATATTCAACCAGAAAAATAAGAATAGAAAATACTAGGGCTGTGCAGTTCATACACAAAATATGATCCAACTACAACAAGAACCCAACAGCAGCCATTCAGCACAAAACCAAAATGTTAGCCACACTACAACATCTCCAAGGCCTCCAGGACAACACTAACCAATTGCACAACAACGTTATAAATCTGTCAGGACAATCACTAATCCAGGCTAAATTATTAGTACTTCTAAAAAGATTGAAACTCTGCCCTACTACAAAACTAGACAACATATTGATATGCAGAGAAATAGAAGAATTTTTCTCCTGACTTTGCCTTAAGGAATATTTTTACAAGAATGACGATGACCCCACATAAATCCCTCCCATACAAATAAAAAGAATAAGACCTCATCTGTTTTCACACCCAATGAGGGAAGAAATCCCACACTAGACCACTACATCAACTGCGTCAGGAAAAGAACGGACTGTGAAATACTGAACCAAAACAACACCGAACATAACCTTTCCATCACAGAAAGGAAGAGTATTCAATCCCTAAAATCTAACCATCAAATAGTCATTAAGTCAGCAGATAAAGAGGGTGCCATTGTAATACTAAATCAAGAAGACTACACTGCAGAAGCCAATTGACAACTTTCCGATCACAACTACTACAAAGAACTCAAAGAGAACCCACATCAAACTGGAATTCAGGGCCTTTTTAAACAAGCAGGATTTCTCCCACAGTTTAAACCTACGGCTCTTGGAAATCCCCACGGGGGGGGGGGGGGGGATGGGATAAATGCTCTTCTGTGAACCGGAAGTCACCTGGGCGCCATTAGAAACAGTGGAGGCGCATGACTTTCGAGTGTTTTGATAGGACCTCAATTATTGGAGTCTTATCTATGCTGCGTCTCAAAACACCTGGGAGTTGTGCGGTGCCGCTGTTTCTAATGGCGCCTGGGCAACTTCCAGTTCACGGAGGAGCATCTAAAGCCCTCCCATGCGGATTTCCAAGAGCCACAGGTTTAAACTGCAAGAATAATCCCACTTGTTTAAAAAGGGCCTCAAAGACATAATCAAAACCCTTTCAAGAGAAATCCAGGGGAAAATATCCAATCTCATCCCCAACAATCCCAGACCAGGAACGTTCTACATGCTGTCCAAGATAGACAAACAGGGGAACCCAGGCAGACCTACCATATCTGGCCTTGGCACACTCACTGAAAGTATATCAGGACTCACAGAAAACATTCTCAAACCACTTGCCCAACAAAGACCTAGCTTCATCCAAGACACCACCGGCTTCCTCTACAAACTTCGCCACATAAAGAGACCTTCCACACACCACCATCCTTGCTATCATGGATGTTGCTTCAATAAACACCAACGTTTCCCACATAGATGGCATTGCTGCCTGCCTAAAATACCTTCAGGACAACAGAGAATCTCAGATATCCACCCCAACCACATTGCAAAGCTCATCCATTTCATCCTTATGCACAAAAACTTCACATTCAATTACAAATGTTATGTACAAACAATTGGGACAGCTATGGGCACATAAATCGCTTCCTCGTAAGCGAACCTTTTTATGGGCCACCTTGAAGAAGAATGTCTGGAAAAAGGCACCATTAAACCATTCCTATACCTCTGATACATAGAAGATATTTTCATCATCTGGACAAACAGTCTGGACTTGCGCTTGGAATTCTACTCCAACCTCAACGATCACCACCCCCCTATCAAACTAACCCTGGAATATTCCCACACCAGTATCAACTTCCTGGACACCACTGTCAGCATGCACAATGGCAACCCACAGACAGCAATATACAAGAAAACAATAGACCAATACACCTACCTCTAATGATCAAGCAACCCAAGACACACCCAAAACCAGCTATCTACAGCTAAGCACTCAGACACCACAGAACCTGCTCTGACAAACAGACCCATGATGCTCACTTCACCCTGCTTAAAACCATTTTCACAAAAAAGGACACTCCAACAGAGAGTAGACCGAATTATATAATGAGCCATCCAAATTTCTTGAGAACACCTGTTAGAATATAGACTGGAACATATATGTGGCATCAGCTAACAGTTACAACCCATACTTGAGGACAAAACCCTAAGAAAATTCTTCCCTGTAACACCTCTTCTGGCCTTTGAACAGCCCCCAAACCACTCACAACTGATCATCTGGAGCAAACTACCCATCACCCAGGACACCCCAATATCAACAGGAACAAGACCTTGCCAGAACAGTAGATTTAAAACCTGACAACACATTTCTACAACCACCATCGTCAACAACCCCATGGAAAACCATTCCAAATACAAGGCAACTAAACCTGCAAATCCCAAAGTGTAGTGTATTTCATTCAGTGCACCAAATGCCATTGTGGAAACTACGTTGACGAAACCCAGCAACCCTTACACCAACCCATGAACTCACACAGACATACAATTATAAACAATGTCACTGACTTTACAGTGGGCAATTACTTCCCACAGCACAACCACTCCATATCAGACCTCTGAGTCTTTATCCTCAACGGGAACCTACGCAACACCCTCAAAAGACAGGTATGGGCACTAAAATGCATAACTTTGACACCAAAAACAATGGACTTAAGCACCTATATTTCTCCAGTCACTACAAATATCTATTATACAAACAGGGGGCATGAAATTTCAGATTGAACTCCAGGAGTAAAAAAATAAATAATCGCATCGCCAGACTTTATTCAGATAATACACCATTCTTGCCCCACTACACCCCTGAACCAATCACCAGCCTCAGTTTTCTGGGCTCCAATGACTCCCAGGTACCTATAAATTTCGCACCCTGCCTTACAATCCAGTGAATTTTTAATTTTTTGTATCCTCTGTACCAATTTCCTAGATATCATTCAAAGTATTTCATCTCCCACTCTGTAACTGACTGTCAACTGAATACTCAACCTTTGTTACTGTGAACCCAGTTTCTTTGATATGCATATTTCCTTCATCTGATAAGCGGTTTCCCACTATACCCCCAAACCATGTTTTTGCCCTCTCTGTGTGTTTAACCACTACCTATTGGTTCTTGGTGTCCTACACCAATATATAATTTTACAGCTGTTTTTAAATGTCTGGCACATCTCTCTCTCTCTCTTAACCCCCCCTCCCCACCTGCTACCTTGTCCTATCAACTCTCACCTATTCCATGCCCCCTCATATATGCCTGCCCTACATTTTCTCATTTTATATATTTCTACTGGCTACACTACATGCCTGAGGAAGGGCCCCGTGTGGCCCGAAAGCTTGCTTACTTCCACCGCTTACTTCCACCAACAACAGTTGGTCCAATAAAAGATATCATTTGAGCCACTTTGTCTCTGTCACTTGGGACCAACATGGCAACCATACTCTGTCTCTGGACTGCAATTGGTATCTGGAAGGGAAGACCCCATCAGGTGAGGCTTTTTACCCATTATATTGCTTGAAGGGAATGTTCATGAAGTGAACAAAATAGACAGTAATATTCTACACCATGAGAATAGAGCAGCCAAAGTGCCACTCTATTTTTAGCACTCTGAAGAATAATATTTTAAGGTTTTATGATGGTTACATTCAAATGAATCCTTCCTCTGTCAATCACGTAACACAGAAAATTTCTTTTGTACATTTAGATTGATGGACTACATGAGTGTATGGTTTATAAAAATGTTTATAGAATACCATAAAATTTCAGTTCCCAGAGAAGGCAGCCCACATCAAAGCTGTCTTTTATTCCTGTTCTGTGCTCTAAATACATTCAATTGAAGTGCATGTTTACAATAAAATGAAAATTATTTGCCACAACTGGACAAACATTAATTTTCATCAACAAGAAAAGAATTCATAAGTTACAGGTGTATGATGAACATGATACAATTTCACACTGCAATTTGTTAAGCTTAAGTGAAAAACAAATTCAAACATATGCCGTAACTATTGTATCTTGCAACAGTTTCTAGCAAACTTAACTAGATCTAGGCTGGCATTGCAACATAGGACTGTGAATAAGTATGAACATTAAAAATTATTGCTTAGACTACAAAAATAATGGTTTTAATTTTCTACCCAGTTACACTGAGAAAACTAGATCTTCTTCTGAAGGGTAAAGGTCTGGTCTCCACAGACTTGAAATAAGATAGAATATACAACCCTTAATGTTTGATAGAACACAAAACTGTTTCCCCAAGTCATGATGATCAATCTCAAACACACACACACACACACACACACACACACACACACACACACACACACACACACACACACACACACACACACACACACACACACACACAATTAACAAAACAGGAATCTCTTTGAGGATTACTCAACATTTCAATAGAGATAGAAAGCTGTGATTAAACGGCTCAAAAAATTACATAGCTACCAGTACGCGTTTGGCAAGAGGAACAATGCACATAATACAACTATGTTAGGACTAATAAAAAATGCACTGCAATTGGTAGGGAACGGGAGTTTCAGTTTCGGATTAATTCATAATGGTACAGAACACCCGTCCAGTCACAGATCCAAATTATGGTTTTGTATTTCCCCCCGACCCCCAAACCCCAGGGTCCTGGAGTGGTACTTACTGGCCTTGGAGGGCTTGATTGAAGAACCACCACTGATGTGAGGACTCCGCAAAGTTCCCTCACCACAGTGTCCTCCCTGCTACATGTGCAAAATGGTCGCCACCTTTAACCAAAACGGTGGTGATGTCGTTTTGGCCCCTGCCATTTTCCACAGCGCGAATGGCCATTTTACAGATGCACAATTCAGAGCAAGGAGGACGCCACAATGAGGAAGCCTGCCGAGCCCCCACAGCAACGACGGTGCTTCAATCAAGCCCTCTGAGGCAGGTAAGTTCAGTCCAGAGCCAAGGAGGATGGAGGGAATTGTGGGCAGGCTGCCCTTTTTCAAAAGGGCAGCAATGCTGGCAGCACCTTTTTGGAAAAGGGTACGTCTGCACAGAATAGCACAGTGGCCATGTTGCGCATGCACCATTTTTTTTTTAATTTAAAAATTATTTTGAAGATTTTAATGGATTTAAATATAGATCTGAAATATGAATCCATAATTAAATCCATAAAACTAATAAAATGAAATAGAACAAAAATGAAACCAGAATTCTCTCCAGTGTCCCACCCTTAGCAGTTGGCAAGAGAGCCTGATCCATTCACAATGAACTGCTGTGTTTGGACTTTTATTCCTTTTCTCTGACCAAATAAATTACAATTTTGCAAAAGCATGTTCTGCCTCCATAGCCTATTCCCCTATTAGTCCCAAAATTATGAGAATGGTCTCTCTCACTCCCTCTAGGAAGGGTGGTTATGACCTAGAAACATTTGGAGACAGAACAAAAAATAATCAAATAATTGATATATTTTGTATTGGCTGAAGTTGTTGTTTTTAAATTGACCTGAGAAAATATTCTACGCCTAGTGTTTTCATACTAGTGTACGGAAGTAGCAGTGCTTAATCACAAATTCAAGTCTCATTATCAAATTGAATATTCCAATATGCAAAATATTTATTTATTTTATAAATTTGTATCCCGCCCCTCCTGCCTCAGGCAACTCGGGAGGCTCACGTCATCACCTTAAAAATACAATAAAAATATGAAACAGCAGCAAAATAAAACATAATCAATATAAAATGTTAAAAATACAAACAGCGTGCAACAAACCATCTGAAAATCCTCCCCACCCTCAAACTCATCCCTTAAACCCTCCCCTCCACCGAACACCTGGTGGAAGAACCAGGTCTTACATTGGTGACAGAACCTAAGAAGGCTTGGGCTGAGGCAGACCTCCACCAGGAGGGAGTTCCACAGCACTGAAACGGCCGCCAAGAACACCCACCTGTTGATCCCCACCTGGCTATAGCAGGGAACCTCCAGGAGGGAAGCCCCTGATGACCGCAGGAGTCACCCAGAGGCCCAAGAAGTGAGGCGGTCACTCAAGGTAGTTAGGGCGCTGACAGAGCTTTATAGGTCAACACCAGCACCTTGAATCGGGCCCGGAAGACTATAGGCAGGGGGCACCGGTGTAATGTGCTCCCAGCAACTCATCCCAGTGAGCAAACGGGCCGTGGCATTCTGCACTAGATGCAGCTTCCAAACTGTCACTATGGGCAGCCCCACATAGAGCGCATTACAATAGTCTAACCTCAAGGTGACAAATACGTGGATGACAGTGGCCAGGTCGGAGTCAGAAATATAGAGGCGGAGCCACCACACCAGATGTAACTGGTGGAATGCACTCTTCACAGCCAAAGCCTAGAGATCCAGACACAGATGTAGATCCAGGAGCACTCCCAGGTTCCTAACCTGAGATACCAACATGGGGCGAACCCCATCAACAACAGGCAGTCCCACATCATCCAGAGCCCCCGACCTGCCAATGGTCACCACCTCCGTCTTGTCAAGATTAAACTTCAGTCGGTTCAACCTCATCCAGTCTGCCACAGCCAACACCAGGAAAACACCGAGACTGCAGGACCTGGGTCACATGAAAGACAGGTATAGTTGCGGGTCATCAACATACTGATGACAGCGACCTCCCCATCTATGTACAACCTCTCCCAATGGCTGTATATAAATATTGAACAAGAGGGGGGGACAGAATGGAACCCTCTGGGACCCCACATGGGAGACCCCTGGGAGAAGATTATAATCTCACAGGACCACCAGTTGAGATCTACCTGCTAGGAAAAACTGGAACCATTAGAAGACCGTTTCACCCACCCCAGTCAGGTCCTGTAGGCGGGTCTCCAACACCTCATGGTTCACTGTGTCAAATGCTGCCGAAAGATCGAGCAGAACCAGCAGGGTCAAATGACCCTTATCCAGTTCCACTTGGAGGTCATAGACCAAGGCCACAAGCGCAGTCTCCATGCCATAACCGGACTGCAAAGGATCTAGAAAACCAATATGGTCCAAATGTGCCTGCAGCTGACGAGCCACCACCCGTTCAATAACCTTCCCTAAAAAGGGAAGGTCAGAGATAGCTGATAGCTCGTTGGGGAATCGAGGCTGATAGCTCGTTGGGGAATCAACCTCCAAAGATGGTTTCTTGACGAGGGGTCAGATCACAGTCCCATTAAGGGATTCTGGTAATCTTCCCTCCCCCAAGAAAGCACTGATCACCTCAGCCAGCAACGGCCCCACCATCTCCTTGCTGGCTTTGACCAGCCAGGACAGGCAAGGGCCTAGCTCACAAGTTGTGGCTCGCACAGCTCCAAGCACATCCACCACCTCAGCAGGCGTCACCAATTGGAATTGATTCCATAAACATTGACCAGATGGGGCATTTCTTACCTCTGGCTCCACCAATGCAGTCAAAAGGGAGCTGTTGAAGTCATGTTTAATGTGAGCAATTTTGTCTGCACAGTATGCCATAAACATGTCACAGTGGGCCCTGGAAAACTCCAGGTCCAGGTGGAAACAGGCTGGACTGACCAAACCCCTCACCACCTGGAAAACCTCTGCCAAACGGGACTTTGCAGATGCTATGAGTGAAGCAAAAAAAAACTTCTTTGCTGCCTACACAGTCATGGCATAGCTTTTCAAAACAGTCTGTGCTGCAGTCAGTTGTCTTCATCGACCGAGCACCTGGATCATCTGCTGTGTACTTAATTTGGTTTATTGTAACATAGCAAGCATTTGATGTGTAGCCTTTTTTCTACTAAAAATACAAAGGGAAATTTTGTTTTAAGACACCTAGCGTCGTGTGAGCATGCCAATAGTACACGAAAGGAAACAGAAAAAAGTGTGCACTTTGCCATTTGGGCAGAGCTATCAAAAAGCACAAAAACCAAATTCAACTTATTAACGAAAAAAGTTCATTTTGGAAAGAAGCATTTTGGTCACATTTCATAAAATATGCAAAAGTTACATAAGTAAAACACCACCGTAAACCTTTCTGAGGAGACTTAGACTTGCAAGTGTGTGTGTGGGCAGGTTGTGAGTGGAAGAAAGAAGGTGTAATTAAAGTGGAAACTGCATTCTGCACTAGAAGCCTTAACTCAGGGGGAAAAAAAACAATTCAAATTTAACAATGGACTACACAGGTATCAAAGCAAATAACCATGATGAATTTCAAGGTCTCAGCACCAGCCAATCTAGTTTTGGATGATAAAACAAGAATGGTTCAGATAGAATGAGAAACACAAACCACACCTGATTGCACAACAAAGTTCAAACATTTCAGCCAAGACTATTTTTTAATATTTACCTTTTTTCCATGGTCATTTTAAACTGATTTGTAAAACAAATATTTCTTTGCAGTATACTTTTTGAGTTCTAGTGACTTTACCAGATCATCCAAAATAAAACATAGCGTGAAAACATATATGTGCAGCTGCCACTGCGGCTGCATGTCTGGGGGTAGGATGGCCGCTCCCACCAAACCTAAGCCGGGTCAGGTCGGGGGACAGAACCAAAAGTTCCTCCGGCCTGACTTGACAGGGGAGGATGAGTGATGTGTGGTTGGCTGGCTCCACACCTGCGCTGCAGCCAGCATCCCACCCCCTGCCATGATGGGCAGCCGCAGCCATAGCTGGCTACCATGGTGACTGTCCATACTGGGTCAAGCAGATGCGAAAACAAATGTGCCCCCACTCCTCGTTTGCCCTGCTCTGGCCCGCCTGTATGGCTTGCGGGGCCAGATCATGACCTTGGTTCATGCTGGGCCCATGTTCCCAGCCCAGCCACCAACCCCCCTGGAATTTGAACCTAGCCCACATCTAGCAGGCCTGGAACAGACACATGGGGTTCAGCACTGGCCCAGATGATCCAGAGCAGGTGAACCAGGTCAATGTCACATATGTTAACACCCTAGTCTTCACCGCTTATATTAAGCATGCTTGTGGTAATGTGATTTGTGTGATGTTAGTGGTGAATATTATCATCTTTCTGGATAGGAGAGAAGGAGGAGCCGTGTGTCTTTTCCCTGCGACGGAGAAGTGTAACAGGAAGCTTTGCTCATTTTCTGGTTGGGAAGAAGAGGCTGGAGTGGGAGAGGGACATGGAATGCCCATTCCTGTTGAGATCCACACCCCTTCCTAGCTGTGAGGGGAAACTCTATAGGCAGGGAAGGAGTACAGCTGCAGTACACCCATGGAACTCCTCAACACCACAATGACCTGCTTTGGCTCCAACTATTTTGGACACACCTGATTCTCAGCTTGCCTGAAATAGCTAGAGCTTTTTGTTTGGTATAAGCAAAGATTGGTAATTTTCACCTATGGCAAAGGCAAATGGCTACTGTTTTTTGCCTGGGTTAAACCGCATGACCCCATTTTTAGACAAAAATAACCTCATGACCCCAGCAAAGGCATACAAAGTATGCATGCATGCATAGCAACCACAAAGCCACATCCAGCTGAGCTTTTCTGGATGGTGCAGAGACTGGTCAGTACAGCCTCCCTCCACCTAGAACTGGAATCTTCCAGTGCTTGCTGCGACATGTTTGTTGACTTTTTTGTGGATAAAATCTCCTGGATTCACCACAATTTTGATGCCACACTTGTAGCAATGGGAAGATCAGAGGTAATGGAAGCCTCACCTTGTCTTGTTGTATGGGATCGGTTTCAGTGGGTGTCGCCAGTTGATGCGGTGTATGTCCTTGGGGCTGTTAGAGCCACCTGTTGCGAATTAGATCCATGCCTGTCCTGGCTGGTTAAGGTCAGCTAGGAGACACCAGGGTTGTTGCTGGCTGGGGTTGTCAGGTCGCCTTAAAGAGGCAGTGGTGCGGCCTCTGCTCAAAAAAACATGACACTGACTCCCTTACCAGCTATTGGCCAGTCTCTAACCTTCCCTTTTTAGGGAAGTTTATTGAGCGGGTGGTGGCTCAGCAGCTTTAGGGGCATCTGGATCATGTCAATTGTCTTGATCCCTCGCAGTCTGGCTTTCGTCCTGGGTTTGGCACTGAGACTGCACTTGTGGCCTTGATCGATGACCTGCGCCATGAGTTAGACCAGGGCAGATCGTCTCTTTTGATTTTATTAGATCTGTCAGCAGCAATTGATATAATTGACCACGAGATGTGGTGACTCGTCTGCGGGACTGTGCTGGGGTGGGCGGAATTATTCTTGATTGGTTCTGCTCCTTCATGGCCGGGAGAACTCAGCGGGTGGTGCTTAAGGAGTGCTCGTCATCTCCCCAGGACCTCACACGTGGAGTCCCGCGGGGCTCTATTTTGTCCCCTCTCCTGTTCAAGGTGTACATGCAGGTTCCGTGTACACTGTGAGAGGGTTCGGCGTATGCTGTCATCAAAATTCCAATGACAAACAAATCTACTTCTCTTTTTCAGCTGACCCAGGCCCGATAGTCTCAGTGCATACCTGGTGTCTGACAGCTGTGGGGGACTGGATGAGGGTGAGCCGTCTGAAGTTGAATCCCGAAAAGACGGAGGTGATGCTGGTGCGTGGGGCTGAAGGAGTGGTAGCCCGCATCATTGATTGGGTTCACCCTCCTTTGGTTACTCAGGTCTGTAGCCTGGGGGCACTTCTCAATCTGCAGCTCCGCCTGGATCTCCAGGTGGCAGCTGTGGCGAGGAGTGTCTTTCGCCAGTTACATCTGGTGCGACGGCTTCAGCCGTACGTCTCAGATTCTGACCTGGCTCTCATCCATGTCTTCATCACCTCTAGACTGAACCATTGCAATGCACTCTACATGGGGCTACCCTTGGTGACAGTTCAGAGGCTGTAGCTGGTGCAAAATGCAGTATCCCATCTCCTTACGGGGATGGATTGTCGCGAGCACTTTACACCAGTGCTCTACTATCTGCACTGGCTGCCTATTGTCTTCCGGGCCTGATTCAAGTTGTTGGTTTTGACCTACAAAGCCCTACACAGTCTGGGCTCTGCCTACCTGTGGGACCGCCTCATGCCCTGGGCCCTGGTGCAGCCCCTGCGGTCAACTTGAGGTTCCCTGAGTATCCCAGGTGGTGACAATGGGGAAGGCGTTCTCGGTGACTGCACCTAGATGGTGAAATTCTCTCCCGACAAAGGCCCGCCCGCCTAGCCCCAGACCTCCCCTCTTTCCGAAGACAGTGTAAAACCTGGGTGTTTCGCGAGGCCTTTGGTGAGGGAGACGGGTAAGGGTGTGAGTGAGGGCTGGGGGGAGGGTTTTCTTATTTCTGTGATTTTACTGAGTTTTCCATATATGTAATTTATATTTTAAGTTTTATATATCTTGGGTTGTAAGCCGCCCCGAGCTGCCGTGTCAGCAAGAGGGTGCGGAATATAAGATTATCAAAATAAATAAATAAAATATATAAAATATCAATTGGAACAACCCCCCACCCCCTTCAGAGATGGTGCAACCTTTTCTGGGGTCCTGAACCACAGTTTGGGAAGCTCTGACAGTTTGGGACGGGAGCTATTAGGCTGATGACAGTTTTCACAATGTGTCTTTAATTTCAGTTTTTAGTTGCTGTTTATGCGCTAGACATCTATCACACATAGGTGAAACAGAATTCTACCCAATATATCCAGATTTAATTCCCAAGTATTAGTGCCGGGGGGGACCAAAAATCCAACTCTTTCTATGACTCTTTGTTCCCCCCAAACCAAAACCAATTGCGGTCATGACAGGTCATCATGCAAGTAAAGAGAAGAGAATTCACACCCTATTTTATGCATGAAGAAAACCAAACCCGGAATTCTATATATGGAAATTTGCCACCAACACATTCTCACAAAGGTTGTCTCAATAGCATGGTTATGGTAGTTTAACAAAAAGCTCTTTTTTTCAATAGAGAGTTAGAAATAAAAAATTGAAACATTTTTTTTGTGTAGCCTAGGGATAAGGTGTTGGATTTGGACCTGAGAGACCAGAGTTCACCTCCCATCTTAGCTATGAACATTCTAAGCATCTCTTAGCTTCAGTTTCTCATCTATAAAATGGGAATAGTAATGACCTGCCTCACAGGTTGTTGTGAGGGTGAACTAGGTAAGGACTGTAGAGCACTTTGAACAACGAAGGCAATACCTAAAGATTTCGTTAAATTTATTTTAATTACTGTCCCAGTGATTTCTGCTTCAGTAAAGTACTGAGTGTATTTAGTGTTTAGTATGACACACCTTCTATAAATTATTTAACATTTGTATTAAAAAAAAATCACAGCTGCTTGAAGCATCATTCTGGTGGAATTTGAGCATTCAGCAAAATAGGATGGTTGTAGCTCTCCCACCTTACCCCACATGCACCCTCCTTTGCTGGTAAGACAACTAGATATGGCAGCATTTTCACCTCTCAAGCAGTTTCCTGTGCAGGAGCAGGAGTAGTTGCCTAGAACTAGAGTATCAGTAGCAGAGGTGTATTGGCAGGAAGTAGCTGAGAAAGGTTTCCCTAGTGCTGCAGGAGTTGAGTCAGTTGTCAGGAACATCTCCTCCTGCTATCTCTAGAGAGACTACCAACTTCCACCTTTCACTCAGCAGCAAATTTCATAGCTACATGTTGCAGCTGCTGAACATTTACTGGAAAAGGGAGAGAATGGCCAGTGCACTGTATAATCTGGACCCTAGTTCTACATTGAGTCACCTGCCTGAGCGGCTTAGAAAGAGGCAGACACCCACCAACCAGACTGAGGGGTTAGAAGAACAGTGCCTGATGTGGATATGACACTAAGCAATGGGGGGCTTCACATTCCTACAGAGGAAGAAAATGTACTATGTATTTTTGCTGCAGTTTATTAGTATTATTATCTTATTTTCTCTGTTTATATACACAGGTAGTTAAAGTGCAGTGAAAACTCAAACTATTACTTAACACATGCTAAGTATGATCAGTGAAGGTCTGCTACATTTTCAAAAGATTCAGCAGGCTTGTTTTTCTGCATCTTTTTGAGCCACCATGCTTCTCCTGCTGCTATGAGGAAGAGCTGAGCAGCACTTCGCTCCTCCGCCTCTGCATAATGAACACCCAGTATGTCCCCATGCTTTTCAGATAAGTGGCCTTCTGCTCTAATTGCATTGCAAGAAATAAAATTTCAAAGCCTTGGGCAGTATACTGGAAGGGCACAAAGAAGAACAGAGGAAGGAATTACGGAGGAAGGCTTCAGGGACTAGACAGGATGACAAGTAGGGGACAGTGGAGACTAATCTGCTTCTTGCTGGCCACTGCTTATCAATTCTGTAGCTCATATTGCTTTTGGAGATCCACCATCTGTGTGGACACTCCTAGTCTATGGCCCTTTTCACATGGGCCGTGGTGGGTGGGAGGATGGGTGTGTGCACCGGGTGCGTGTGGCAGTTCCCACAGGCACACTTCCATCCCCACCCATCTCCACACACGGAGCATCAGGCATTGGCACCTGTTGCTCTGTGCTTGGGCGATGGGTGGAGGTGGGTGGAGCATGGGAGTGTGCATGCACCCCCACCCACAGAGTTCCAACGGATGCCCCCCTCCACCGCACATCAGCCTGCCATGGCATTCACACAGGCGCCCCCCCCCCCCCATCTGCACACGTGGGGGGGAGCACCCATGTGAAAAGGGCCTAAGACACATCTATCAAGTCTACTTCTCCATTATACCAATAAATGTTTCTAAACACACAAAAATCAAGTCATATTAAAAGTGTAGTAGACCAGCACAAGAGGTTGGGAGTGTAGATTTATATGCAAAGGTATGAAAGAAGAAACTTGTTCAAAACAATCTAGTGATGCTACAAGTCATTTTTGTTAGACATCTTCATGACAGAACTCTTTCATTCCTACATCTGAAATGTAAAACCACTAGTTGCTAATTGATAAGAGGGAAGCTGATCTCACCCAACACCTGCTGTGGAAGTTCGGCTTAATAGCAGTCCTTTGCTAGCTTTGACAATTACTCCCACATTTCCCTAACAGACACTAATGCTTTACTAATAAAAGAAAGGAGATTGCCATTTCCAGTCATCTGCTGCCCTGAGGAACACACTATTTGACAGAAAGTGAAAACAACCAACCATGTGGTTCAGTAATGTCCAGATTTTGCTTCAACCGTTCCAATTTAAATTAAACCAACCTAAATGCTCATATTTATGGTTGAAAGTATATTATGTAATGATATTGTTTTCTTTTTCCTACAGCTTAGTGTCATCACAGCATACAGTATTAAAAGGTCAGAATTTAACATAAAACGGAATGATTCCACATGAACCTATGACCCTTTGTTCAGCAGCTGAAAATTAGCTTAGCCCAAAAGTGTATATGAAGTTAGAAGTCAACACTTACTAGTCTCATGGCACGTAGGCAAATATGTGAACCATAGCTTCGATATCCATACAATGAGATGTATGACCTGTGAAAAAGGCAAAAAAACACTACTGTTAAAATGTTTGAAAGATACATTTCCAAAAGCATCAAATGAGTTTTTACATAAGTAGCACAGATGAAGATAACCAAAAACAATTGACCCCTCTGTCCAAAAGACAATACGCATTTCCATACATGCTTTTTTTGGCTTAAGCCATTAATAAATTAATTCATTCATTCATGCTGGAAAAACTTTAAGCTAGTCCAGGGCAGAGAGAAGAGAGGAAATGCTTAAGATATAACAGCCACTTAAAGTAATTCAACTGAACTTTCCTTAAACTGTATTCTGGTCACTTGAAACAGAAACAAAAAAAGAAGTATGTCACATCAAATCATATTGTTATATGCAGAGTTTGATTTTTGCTGCTTGTTGCTGGATCTTAAGAGAATAAAAGACAAGCATGCACAATCTCTTTTTTGAAGAGGGAGATATCGTGATCAAATTCCAGAAGTCATCTCCAAAAAACATACAATACCCTGTTACCTCTGAACGTTTAAAAAAAAAAAATGTTTTCCTGAAGGTATTCTAGAGTAGCAGCAGCCATGCTCTATTATAAAGCCCGAACATTCTATTCCTTAAAGAACTGAGGTACTTTACACTATAATTGTGAAATTCTGCATGGCGGACCACTTCGGTGAGAGGTTTAAGCTGTTCAAATTTCAGAGAAAGCAGATTTAAAATGTGTGCGATACAGGAGTGGAAAGACTGGAGGCTGAAGAGAAGTTTTTTTCTGTTTTCTGACTGTTTCGATTTGATCAGCCTCAGGGTTTTTTATCTGTGTCAGGACTTGAAAAGGGTTTAGAAAATTCAAGCCTGTGGCCTTGGCTTTTTTTTTTTTTAAAAACCTGCCTAGTATTTTTTAAGTTAGAAGTTGTTTAAACTCCCATTTTATTCTATGGAAAGAATGCAAAGTTGCCCTTATACAACAACACATGCACAGTTAGGATTCCATAGAACAAAATGGGAGTTTAAACTATACTACACATGACCCCCTCCCCCCAGCTCCCTGGGCAGCATCCTGGGCAGGGGGGCGGGGAGGAACTACTGCTGCCCCCCCCTTCCTGCCTCTTGGTCACCCACCTGCCTGCCTACCTGTTGGTCTGGTCGCCCACCATTCAATGCTGCTGCTGCCACCACCACCACTAAAAGGCCCTGCGCCGTTGCGTCCGTACACACACTGGGGCTGCTATGTTTCCTAGTCTGGCATGCTGGCAAATGTAGTCCCAGCATGTCAGACATGAAACATGGCGGTGGCCCCAGTACACATGCACAGGGTTTTTAAACATTGCAGCACCAGCAGCATGGTGCTGGCAACAGCAGGAGGTGGGCAGTGAGGCAGCAACAAAGGAGGATGATCACTGATAGAGGCACCAGCGGCAATTCCATCGGGGGGGGGGAAGAGGAGTGAGTGTGTGATATGGGGGGAGTGAGCGAGCAAGTGTGGGGTGGGGGAGGTGTGTGTGTGAGAATGTAGCGAATCCTGTTAGGATGAGTAGTCATATGTTAAATGGGGTTTGATACAAAGGATTGTGTTTTGGTGTAAGGTGTATTGGGAAGCCTGGCAAGTGAGAGGCCTGTCACCTTAAAAATGTAACTGTCAATCAGTTGTGAGAGAGGAGTAGAATGTTGAAGGTGCTATGGTAAAAGAGGAGGAGCTTACCTCTCTCTATGCAAATGAAGGGATTGAAAATTGGTCCAACTGAAAGAGGCCTGAGGGTTAAGGTAGAAAGGTTATTGGAAGGAAAAAGGGATGAGACCAGAACCAAAGAGAGGGGTTCTGTAAGGGAAAGTGCAGAAAGGGGCTCTGGGAAGGGAGTGCAGCAAGGGACTCTGGGAAAAGCCACAGTATAGAAAGAGCTTTGCTTGCAGAAAAGTTGCAGACTAAGAAAAGAACTGTGCAGCTGGATAGCCTTGACGGCAGGAAACTGTGATAAGGAATGAACAGGATGAGGCTGGGAAGAAGAACATAACATGCACAGAAAAGATAGTGAAGCAACTAGTGATGTAACCCATAGCCTTGCTTTGACTAGA